>APFE031344869.1:15247-36816 GCA_000404065.3 Pinus taeda | reverse complement strand
TATATTTGTATACTTCTGTTTTAAACTGAAACAAATCCAGGGCTAAAAGGAATGGATTGATTGCACGAGTCATCCTTCTATAACTTTCCAACATATGTTGGAGTAAACAGATTGTAATTTGGGTAATTTTTCTAATTTCAAACGGGAACATACTTGTGTATTGGCAGGGTGGTTACAAGGTCCCTAGGAGTGGAGTAAACAGATTGTAATTTGGGTAATTTTTCTAATAGAAAATAGGAACATACTTGTGTATTGGCAAGGTGGTTATGAGGTCCCTAGAAGTGATGAATTTGAATTTTTCTTGGTTCTATATATAGTATTAGGTTTTTTCTCATGCTTTCCGTGAATGGAACGGGTGAATTTTATCTTACACCCACGATATATAATTTCGGTAATTTTGATTTCAAAAGATATTTTAAAGAAATGCAATGATTTCATTTGTGTATTCAATAAACACAAGATTTTATAATTGAGTAAAATATTCGCCATGTCTGGTGAGAGATTCCCCAAAAAATTATATATACATATCATATTATTGATAAAATCGCCTTCCATTTTTCCTATTTACCATGGAGATTCGCCCATTTATTATACATGTAAATTTAGGGGGGGTTCTTAAAATTTTCCCTGCGGCCCTACATCTTCCTTACTTAAGCTCCTTCTATCCGCTCTTGTGGCCTTGCCACTTCTTAGTACCATGTTGACTTTGGAATCTTCCTCGCAGGGCTCGGACCTCATCATCTACATGTAATGGGTTGTTGTTGGTTGCACTGCCCTTTTTCATGGATCTGTGCTATCAGCATAGGACAATCTATTAGCTCATGATCGAATTGATCAAAATAATTGCATGAAATTCTGGTGGGATTCGTACAATCCCACGCATAATGTCCTGGACCTCCACAGTTGTAGCAGATTAGCTACCCGCGACCCCTTCCTGGCCCCATGCCGCCCCGTCCTCGCCCATGGCCCTGGAACCCACTGTGCACGATTGCCACAACTGGATCCTGAACTCACGCCTTAGTTTTCATTCTGTAAGTAGGTGACTGGTCCATTAATAATTGGTAGCTACGACAGTCCCTTTCCTCGTGATCCAAGATCTGCAAAAGTGCAAAATAGTTGTTGGGGGGTCTGGTTGTATTTTGGCAGCAAATGATAGCTATTCGTGTCGTGTTTTCCTCCCACCTGATAGATTGCGCACCAAAGTGGGGTTGTTGTGTTCAGCTCTGCCTTTGGTCACAATGGTATTGGCCCCCCCGTTGCCACATAATTTCACTGAGACTGGGTAGTGATCTTTATCGTGCCCTTGGCTCCCTACACCATACTTCCTCCTAGACTTCTGGTCGCGGTGCCTATTCTTGTTTTAGCTTCTTCATTTCCAAACACAAATTTTGGATCTACGCTTGGATTTGTTGAACTCCTAACCCTGGCTCTTGTAACAGAGTGTCATGCAACCTCATTGTTGTTTCTAATGCTTCAGCCTAGGTTGAGATCTTCTGTTGTGACAAAGACGTCTTCAGATGTGGTGTTAGTGATGCCATAAACCAAGTGCAGTGTTGCGCATCTGGCAATGTCATGTTAGCCTCACGAATAGTACTTTTTAGTCTTTGGTCCAAATCCCACGGGGTTTCACAAGGCATCATTGTGATCTCTTTGAATCCTATAATCGACTATGTTTCTAACTTTGGTTGGCTAAACTCCTTGTTCAATTCGGTATGTATTTCTGTTGTCCCCACAATTGGGTGATCGCTTAAGTACTTTATGTACCATGTCAGTGCTTGGTCCTACAACGCGTTGACTAAGGTAGCCTTTCTGATATTATCATTCGCAATTCGTTGTGCATTCCATACTGATGTTAGCACGAACCAAAATTGTTTCGGGTCTTCACCTCCTGCTCCTTTGAATACCAGTAACTGGATTGCACTCATCATTGTTACCCTTGAACTACTACTATTCTTGGTCCCTTCAATCCTTCAATTTTCTTCTCTCTTGAGTCCCCGCATTTCACACCAAACACCTCTTAGGCAGATCCTAGTCCTGACAATAGAACCATTTGTTGGCTTATATGGGCATGACCTGGGTTCAGAAGAATTATTTAGCCAAGAAAATCCTGCGGCTACTGGCTCTATTTGATGAAGTGTTGCAACTCATATATATTTAGAAGGGTATTTAAGAAAACATTTAAAAAATTTAACCAATTCGTGCAATTAGATTAAATTTAGATTCACATATATTTATAACATAAGCAAATGTGCATAGATTAAAAAGTCCATTCATACAGTCAGATTTGCGATAACTCAAATTGTAACACAAAATGTGCAGAAGAAACTTATCTTTATTTCCACTTATCACCAATATATTCAAATCCACCCTGAGCACTCAGTTGTAGGGGTCCGCACACACAGCTACGGACTCTTCCAAGCCTCTATGCACATAGCTGCAGAGCCTCTATCACTACCCAAATACCCAACTCAGACTTACGGACGCTTTCAGACTTCTTTTCTCAAGAACCCATTACATTTCAGATACAAACACATACCCAAAAAGAATTGCCTTTCCCTTATAGATCCGCGCTCTATTTATACCTTCCTATGTTTCATGGACTGACTTACTTCCTATTATTTTATATTATTTCTTGGGCGAAAAACCCTTTGACTCAACCTTTTACATTTTGTGCTCCACATATTTTGGAGGTTTATAATATTTTTATCCTATTTTCTAGGCTATCAAACCCAAAACTGTTACGTGGGACCTCCGCTACCCAACAACCCTGACATGGCATTGGCTTGGGGATGATATGACACTAGTGTGGATAATATGTGGCATGAATGTGGTGTTGACATGGTGTGAATGTGGTGCCTATGTGGTGATGACATGGCATGATCGTGTGGTGCTAATATGGCACGTAAATGTGGTAGAATGATGTGGCAAGATAACATAGATCCTATTTTGTAGTGATGCTAAGGTGGCAACTAAGGTGCATTTGACCTAGACATAGATGTTATGATGTCGAGTGTCAAGTGTTAATATTGTTGGATGCTCATGAATTCCATATATTAATAGATCTCAATATGTCCATTAATTGAAAAAATTATACTAGTTGGTGGAATTCTATTGAGTAGGTTGGGGAAGTTACAACGAGTAGAGTTCCCATGTGTTTCTAGTGGACTAGTATACTAATGATTCAAGATGCCAGTTGATGGAGAAGTATAGCTATAGTGATAGATGGGATATTAGTTGCTTATTGGGATGTCGACTCATCATATGTAAAGATGAATTTATTGAATGTATGTAAGCATTTTAGGGGTCCAAGGGGGTGGTGAACTTATAGAAAGATAAGAGAAAACATGAGAATGTAATTCCATCTGTTAACAACCCTTTGTGGGGTCAACCAAATCATAAGGGAGTGGTTACATTTATCATGGCTCAACGATCAACCCAATGGGATATCAACTTATGAACATGTCGATGTTAGATATTGGAAAATTCAAGAACTATAATAACAAGGTACGCCCAATGACTACCAACTTAGGAATTTTATAAATAAATGGTTGTTGATAGGAGCCAGGATCCATGATATGGTGACTTGTTGTAGGTTTGAGTAGAAAGAAGCGAGAAGGTTTATACTAATAAAGGTTTGGTTGGGGTCCTGATGGTCGTCGTATGCTTGATTGGGTTAGTTGGCTCATGTGGACCACTAAGGTGGTGACACATGGTAATACAAAAGATGATGTGGCCCTTGAAGGAAAAATATTTCAATGGGCATAAATTTGTGTCTAGAGCTTGGTTTTAGGGAAAAATTATATTGTTATGAAGATCTCAAAAATTAGAATATGGTGGTAGTCTCAAACATCATTTTTGAGGTTACTAAAGAGAGGATTTTAATAAACACACTCCCTTAAGGTGACCAAACAAGTTAGGTCTAGGTACCCCATAACCTTAATCAATAATTAATGGGATGGGAATGTTACATATTGACAGGGCACTTGGTAGGGAAAACCTTCAAATGGAAATAACTTTACATCAATAGCTCATATTTTGATGAAATGTATATCGTTAGAAATCTATTGATGATAAGAAGATGATGGTGATATCATAAATTATTTCTAAGGTCATTGAATGAGGAGGAATTTTGATCGCTTAGTCTCCATAAAGAAACATTGGAGGTTAGGTCTAGATAGATCATTCCCTTAGGTCTTGAGAGGGCTAGTGTCATTGTTGACATTTGCAACAAGAAATGAAAAAAATAGAAAATGCTAAAAATAGCACTACTATAAATAGTAGTTCAGCCATTGGAGGTCTTAGCAACAATGGGTGAAAAGTGAAAGTGCTAAAAATAGCTTTTCTAAAAATATCATTTCGAGATCTCTTCTTATTTTAGTCGGTCCCTGGACTTAACATAGGAAGTAAAATTCGAATTTGATATCAACGGCAGTTTGGAAATTAATTAATTAATTCATCTTGAGTTAATTAGTTAAGGAAATTCAATCTTGAAGTCTATGTGAGGACATGCAACAATTTCTCCATTAATAGAGGAATTTAACTTTCAGTTAAAGAGATAAGGATGAGTTGTAATATTGAGTTGTAATCAGTTGACTTAGTTTAACTTAGTCAAGTCCAGTTAGATTAATTTAATAGTTTGTTAAATTAATGAGAGTTCAGTTAGTTAATGCTTGCATGCATGTAACTACTGTAATTCAGATATCTAAGTATTCACTTATGTATAACTCATGCATGTCAGTTCAGTCAGAGACCCAGTTGAGATCAGATGGACGGACATTCTACGATCAGTTGCTAGGATATTCCTTGGTGAATATTCCTTGCATGCAGAAGGAATATTGTTCCTTATGGATTGCGCAGCTGGACCTAAGATTATAGTGAGTGTGATGAGGCCAATTCACACATGTGATATCATTGGACCCCAATCAAAACTGCGCAAGGAAATAGGAGGCTTGGAGGGCTTGAGGAAGATATATTCTATGTCTATTGAGTCTGTGAGCTATATTGTTTGAGTGCAGAGAGAGCAGGATAGCTTGAGAGCTGATTCTTTTTGTAACTTGAACAAGATTTCCACTTGTATGATAATACAAAGTTGGGGTTTTAGGCTGGTGCTTTCCCCAATGATATATCTTCTGTGTTATGGTTGATTACTTCTCATTCTCAGTTATATCTGTTCATGCTTGATGTTGCTCATGTTTGGTTAAGCTTCCGCTAAATTTTTTGTAGAAGTAGACCAATTGTTTTGCTTTAGTACATTGCATTACTAGGTGATCTACAATGGGAATTTCTACAGTCACTATATCCTTAATCCTCAATTGTGATAAGGTTTTAATCCTTATAGAATATTCTTGAAAGCCCACATATTTCTAGCCCCATATGTGTGAGTAACAAGGGGTGACGTGTCATCCTCTCATACTACGGTTGTCAACATGGTAGGTTAACTTGAGAGAGGTATAATGTTTGTCATGACATGGGACGACATATGCATGCATTGAAAGGCCTCCATGCAATTATAGGCCTCAAACCACATGCATAAGCCTGTAAGGGTGCAATTATGGCCCAAAACTTCCAGTTTAGAGGGTGTGGTCCCCTATTTTGAACCTAAATTCCAATACAACCTCCAAAACACTGCTTGAAACTCAATGAGACTTTCTAGAATGATAAATAACATCAGGACAAATTCATTCATACAAAACTTGATCAAAGACTTAACCTAGCTAGGCCTAACCATGATATTCATTTCATCATGATAGGGGTTTGATACTTATCTAAGAATCTTCAAGAAGGTATAATTCTGTCGCATAATAGATGTAATAACCATTATTAGCTCATGCATTCAATAACCATCCATCAACTAATCAAACAAGTCAAGAGTCATAGCTAGAACCTGTTATGAAACCATTCTTACAACCAACATATAATCAGAATAATAACAATGGTAGAATAGTCATCAAAGCCACATAATAACAAGAACAAGTATTCATATAATACCATAGGAAAATATCCCTTATTAACATATGAAAAATCCAACCAAGTTAGGGACTTCCATATACCACCCAACAATAGATTGAGCTAAACCAAATCTTTCTTTCAACCAATCATATTGCCATTGATGTGTGTTGCAGTGTTGTGGATGTTTTGATTGGTTGGCATTGATGTCAACCTGGTAGCATGGGTTGCAGGTTAGTTAGTTAGCACATGAATGTTTGGTTATAGGTGGCTTATACATGGAATATGTGTTGCATTTGTTTTGGCATGCCTACTAGCTTGGAGATGTGAGGATGGAGCAATGATTTGCAGGTGTTGCATACAAAGTGTGAGAAATGCCACTTTTATTGATGACTTATCATAAAAGTGCTATATCTTATTCATGCAGAAGAAATATGAGATACTCCCAAAGTTTGTATAATTCAAGGCATTGGTTGAGAAATAAATGGGCAAGAAGGTGAAGGCTCTCAAGAGAAATAATGGAGGTGAGTATGTGTCGAACTAATTTAAAACTTTATGTGAAAAATAAGGTATTCGACAAGAGTTTAAATCACCCCACAACCGACAAAAAAATGGGGTGGCTGAGAGAAATATTGTAGCATTTTGGGAGCAGCGAGGGAAATGTTGTATGATCAAGGCCTACCTTTGCATTTGTGGTGCAAGGCATGCAACATGGTATTCTCTTTGCAGAGCCGGAGTCCTCATCCAAATCTTGGGATGATTACAACAGAGGAGGCTTTCTAGGGGAGAAATTTGGATGTGTCACACTTCAATATTTTTGGAACCTTTGTTTACTTCCATGTATCCAAATAATCAAGGAAGAAACTAGAGTCGACATCAAAATTGGGGGCATTTATGGGTTACAAAGGAAATCCCCACAACTATCCTGTGTACTTTCCATCCCTTATAATGACATTTGTGTGAAGGGATATAAAAATTGATGAATACAAAATCCATGTGGTGCTCTCTTTAGAGGGAGCTTCAAATCCCACTAGAAGAGGATATTTTAGCTCCAAAGGAGGATCCTAGGGAAGTTTTGGAGTAGCCACAAGTTGAGGATCATAGAGTGGATACACCCACTCAAGAAGAACCATCCAAAGAAGATATGAAAACGACTAGGGAAGCTTATACATTTGTGCAGGATGCCAGGGAGAATATGGGTGCTCCTTCAAATCATTGCAAGCAAAGAAGGTCACCAAATTAGTACATTGGCTACATGGATCTAATGATTGATCTTGTAGAGACTAAGCCATCCTCTTTTAAGGAATAAATAGAGCAACCTATAAAGGTTGATGCGATGGTGGAGGAATACAAATCCAATGTAAAGAAAAATATTTGGGAAGTGTTCCTAAGACCAACAAACAAATCATTTGTGGGTTTGAGATGGATCTTCAAGGTAAATCATGAAGTAGATGGAAGCATAGAAAATTACAAGGCTAGATTTGTGACCAAGGGTTACTCGTAAGTTGATGGGATTGACTATGAGGAGACTTTTGCTCCTGTAGCAAGGTACTCATCCATCAGATCAATTCTCTCTCTGGCTTCACAGATGGGGTGGAAGATCCACCAAATGGATGTAAAAATAACATTCCTCAATGGAGTTATTGAGAGGGAAGTTTATGAGCAACAAAAAGGCTTTACGAATTTTTATTGGGAGTCTCATGTGTGCAGACTCAAGAGAGAAGTGTATGGTCTCAAGCAATCACCTTTTTTTGGTACACCAAAGTCGATAGATATCTCACCGATTTAGGCTTCACCAAAAGTGAAATAGATGCAAACCTCTATCATACCTTAGTAGGAGGTAAAAAATTTATTATTGTCTTATATGTTGATGACTTGATTTTAACTAGTGATGAATAGTTGATCAAATATTGCAAGGATGAACTTGCAAGAGAGTTTGAAATGAAGGACATGGGTCTCATTCACTACTTCCTCAGATTAAAAGTATGTCAAGGTGATGGGGAATTATTTTTCTCTGAGGGAAGTATGCCAACAAGATACTTCAAAGGTTCTACATGGATAGTTGCAAACTGATGGAGACACCTCTAATGACCAACTAGAGGAAAGAGGATGTCACTTCAGGTGAGGAAGTGGATGCTACTATTTACTAACAGTTGGTGGGTTCATTAATGTATCTTGTGAACACACAACAAGATTTGTGCTATGCAGTCAACCAAATGATCCAATCTATGGTTAGGCCAACAAAATTATTTTGGATGGCAGCTAAGAATGTTCTATGGTACTTCAGAGGCACTACCCAATTTTGACTATGGTACAGACGAACAGAGGGAGTGGATCTATGTGGCTTTATATATGTATATTGAATGGGGAGGTCATCAAACCAAATGAGTACGTCAAGTGGATTTTTCAATGATGGGCCCGCACTTGTTTCCTAGTATAGCAGGAAGCAAATATCTATGGAAATCATCGCGGCAAAAGCAGAATACATGGTTGCAAGTCAAACAGCATGTGAGGCAATCAATATGAGAGAGATACTTATTGGATTGTTTGGTCAGATGATGGATCCAACTGTGATCTATTGTGATAATCAGAGTTGCATCAATCTCTCTGAAAATATTATTTTTCATGATCGATCCTAGCATATAGATATCTGGTATCACCATTTACAGAACTATGTGCATAGGAGGATAATGTTGTTTCAATACATTCTAGTAGAGGAACAATATGTTGACATTTTGACAAAGGCCTTGTCAAAAAATAAGTTCAAGTTCCATAGGTGAAAGATAGGGGTGGTTGATAATCCATTTCTTTCTAAGAGGGAGTGTTAAAAAGTGTAGCAAGAAATTATCAATTTGATTTTTCCTTTGATTAAATTAAGAAAATTCTAATTTCCACATCATCAAACAACTTGGATGATGTTAACTTGTGTTAAATGGCTTGTGTCACCTAGTTTACTCAATAAATTTGATTTGGAGGAGATAGAGTTCAATTTTGCATGTGTGATTTCTAATTAGTAGAAATTAAGGTTAGTTATTTCAAGTTCTTTTTAGTTAAACTAGTTCTAACTTCTCAAGGAACTAGTGGAAAGTTAGTTAAGCAGTGGGGCTTCATTCAAACTCAGTGATCATCTATTTAACTTATCAATTAGCACAAAATAGCTAGTGCATGTAGAGAATTCAAGTTACCTAGCTCAGGTGGAGATTCCAAGGCAATGTAACATCAGTTATAGACTAGTATTGAGTGTACATGTGTTGCATGTAGTCAAATGATTAGCCTAAAGGAATTGCGCAATTAAATCAAGGGAATTTCCTAAATAATAGGGGATAATTCCTCAAGGAATAGTGCAAGGAAATAGGAGCTCAATCAGGATCAAAATTTGACTATGTCTGGGTCATAGGCCTTCAGTGAGAAGAGAGATAGGTTGTGCAATTGCAGGGTGAGATTAGTTGAGCAAAGAAATTGTAAAAATCTCTATTTCATTTTATTAATGCAAGAGGCATTGGGGTTTTTAGCATATTTCTTTCCCCGGATAAAAATACTTGTTGCATGTGTGTTATTTCTTCTTGCATGTCTGATATTTTTGTTATAAATTGTGAATTACTGTCCGTAGAGCAATAGTGTAGGTTTGTGTCATGATTTTGATTACAACTTCCTGAGGGGTTGAAAATGTGCAGCCTAATTTCTACATTGGATGAAAATGATGTTTTAGATTATGTGCAAAGGAATGTACCTGAGCCTCTAGCGAATGATTTTGCTGCTATAGAATCCAGATACAAGAAAGGTGATCTTAAAGCTAAGAAGATTATCATTGATGGTTTACACGATAATTTGCTTGTTTATGTTGGTAAATTGAAGGCATCCAAGGATATGTATGACAAGTTGGTTGGGATGTATGATGTCAACAACTTTAATCACATCCTCTCTTTGAAGAATCAACTCAAAGAGATAAACATGAACAAGGGAGAATATGTGCAATCCTACATTACAAGGGTATCCCATTTAAGGGATCAATTACAAGCTACAAGTGAACAAGTATATGATAGGGAGTTGGTATTGGTCACTCTTCAAGGTCTTCCTCTTATTTGGGAAACCTTCATTACCACACTAATCAACAACAATGTATTCCCAACATTTGATGAGATCGTTGGCAAATCTACTCAAGAGGATACTTTTAGAGATAAAATTCAAAAGCGTGAAGAAGAGGAGCCATCCACATTTGTTACTCGAGACAAGAAAAAGAAAGGCAAAGGGAGACCATCCAATCAAAGGAATTTTTCTTCGAAATCAAAAGAATCCAAGAGAAGATTTAGAAAACAAATGCCTCAAATTAAATTCTACAATTGTCACAAGTATGGTTACTATGCATGAGACTATCTAAGAAAGAGAGATGCTCCAAGATCCAAACAGAGGTAAGAAAAAAAAGTACAATGATAGGAGAAGGAAAAATGATAGAAGAAGAGGAGATGATGGAAGAAGAAGAGATGATAGAAGAAGAAGGGACACTCTAGATGAATATGAATAAGGTCATCATCCTCAAAAGAAATTGAGAAATTCCACGTACAAAAATAATGAAGTTGTTAGTAAATCTGAATATATTCTTATTTTTTCTCTTTCTAGTTATTCTCCTCTAGGTTTGCACGATAGTTGGTTGGTAGATAGTGGGGCTTCTAGACACTTCTCAGGATACAAGAAAGTCCTCTAAAATCTATATGAGAGGGAGACAG
The DNA here is from genome assembly GCA_000404065.3 of Pinus taeda. Classification (NCBI taxonomy): domain Eukaryota; kingdom Viridiplantae; phylum Streptophyta; class Pinopsida; order Pinales; family Pinaceae; genus Pinus; species Pinus taeda. The sequence goes on along the minus strand of APFE031344869.1, from coordinate 26,146 downwards.
GTTTGAAGATCATTCTTGGGGACAAATATGTATTCAAGTGAAGGGCTTTGGTAGAAATTGATTTGTACTTTATGGAATCCATCCTTCTTCATAATGTATTGTATGTTTCATAACTAAATAAAAACATGGTATCTATTTCTGGTTTGGAAGATAAGGGCATGAGAGTAGCTTTCATAAAGGGAAAATTCCTCACTTAGCCTAAGTAATCTTGTAATGGTCCACAACACCAATCACCAAAGTGAGCTATGGCAGCACAAGTTGGCACATCTACATTATGATTCCCTCTCGAATTTGAAGAATTTATTCTCTGGGATACCTGACGTTCAAGAAAGTCATGATGGAATTTTTTCATGATGTGCTAGTGGAAAGAAGACAAGGAGAGCATTCCCCTCTAGCAGAAATAATATGGATGATATTCTTCAACTTATTCATTATGATCTTTGTGGACCTATGCTAGTGCATTCTCTTTTGTCCATCTCTATTATATCATATTCATTGATTATTTCTCCAGGAAGACATGGATCTACTATTTGAAGCACAAGGATGATTTTTTTTATATGTTCAAAGACTTTAAGACTCTGATAGAGAATCAAACAAGGGAGAAAATTAAGGTCTTCAGGTCCAAAAATCATGGAGAGTATATTTCAAATGAGTTCATTTAGTTTTGCAAGAAGGAAGGTATCAAGAAGGAGACAATTGTACCCTACAATCCCAAGCAAAATGGAGTTCTTAAAAGAAAGAACAGTTCTATTATGGAAGCTTCCCAAGCCATGCTACATGATCAAAGGTTACCAAAATTTCTTTAGGGAGAAGCAAAAAATACAATGGTCTATGTAAAAAATAGGGTTTCTCATCAAGCCTTGGACAACAAGACTCCCAAAGAAATGTTCATATGTGTGAATCCCAACATTGGTCATCTCAAGATATTTGGTTACCCCATATACTTTCATGTGCCGATGGATAAGAGGAACAAGATGGAAGCCACCAGAAAGAAAGGTATGTTTGTTGGGTATAGCGAAAATTCTAAAGCATTTAGAATCTATATATCTATCCAAAGGAAGATCAATTTTAGTAGGGATGTGACATTTGATGAAGATTTTGCTCTTAGAAAAGTAATAGATCTTCGTCCTCCAAAGAAATATGATGCTATGGACATATTAGAAGATCCTTCTATGTCATAATTGAGAAGGACATTATTGATGATCGCATGGAGCTTATGGACCCCTTGGATTCTCCTTTAAGTGATACCCCTACCAAGAAGAGACCATTATGGCCTCATGACACTTTACAGGATGTTGAGATATTTTTTCCTGCCAAAAGAACCTTTAGAGAGAGTAAGAAGTTGTGTTGAAATCAGGGACATGTTGTAGCAATGAGCACTGTGATTCAAGTTGATCCCTCCACATTTGAGGAAGCAGTGAAAGAGCAGGTTTGGAAGGATGTTATGGCTGAAGAATATGAATCTATTATGAAGAATGATGTATGGGATATTGTTCCAAGACCTAAAGGAAATTTCATCGTAACCTCAAAATGGTTGTGCAAGATAAAACATGGCGCTGATGGTAGCATTGAAAAGTGCAACGAAAGGTTCGTGGGTAGAGGATGCTCCCAAAAAGAGGGAGAGTGATGACATCTTTGCACCAATTTCCATCTATACCACTATTAGATCAACTTTTTCCCTTGTTTATAGTCAAGGATGGACCCTTCACTAGATGGATGTAAAGAAGACATTTCTTCATGGTATGCTACAAGAAGAAATTTACGTTGAACAACCTCAAGGATTTGAAGTGAAGGACCAAAAGGCACATGTTTGTAAGTTGAAGAATGCATTTAATGGCTTGAATCAAGCCCCAAGAGCATGGTATGCCCATATTGATAGTTACCTAGTGAAGCTTGGATTCACAGGAAGCAACGTCGATCCCAATCTCTACTTCAAGGTCATTCAAGGTATGTCTTTGATTTTTTTTTATATGTTGATGATATATTCTTGATAATTAGTGAGCCTCTAATGAGCGAGTGTAAGAGAGAGTTGGCCTATAATTTTGAGATGAAGGAACTTTGCATGATGCATTAATTATTGGCATTATAAATTTGTCAAAGACCTAGAGAGGTTTTCCTTTATCAAGGAAAATATGTACTGAAGTTATTAAAAATATTTGAAATGATGGAATGAAAATACTTTACCACACTGACGGAGATGAATTTCAAGATGTTATGCAGAGATATTGATGGACCCAAATTTGCCAACCCTTTTGAGTATTGTCAATTGATTGGGGCATTGATGTTCCTTATGAACACCAAACTAGATATGTTCTTTACAGTGAACACTTTAAGTCAATTCATGATCGATCTCCTCCATGCACATTAAGTTACTACCAAACAAATTATTAGATATCTCCACGAGATGAACAATATTGGTCTAAGATACACTTTCGGAGATGTGAGCCTACATGAATACACCAATGTTGACCGGGTTGGAAATGTTATTGATAGGAAGCATACATCTGGGTGTTGTTTTAACTATTGATATTCCATGATATCTTGGATGAGAAGGAAACAAAAGTTAGTGGCATTTAGAATGACAATATATTGCTGCTAGCATGGATAGTTATGAGGTGGTATGGTTGAGGAAGCTCTTTGGAGAGTTGTTTGAGCAGGTCTTGGATATGATAGTGATATATTGTGACAATAATAGTGGGATCTAATAGGCAAAGAATCATGTGTTTCATGATAATTCCAAGAATATTGAGATTAGATATCATTTCATAGATGACATGGTGCAAAGAGGAGCCATGAGACTTCTTCATATTTTAACTAATGATTAGATTGACGAGATCTCCCCAAGGCTTTTCCGAAAGGGAAGTTCTTGGTCTTCAGAGAGAATCTTGGATTAATGGATGTGACCCTCCCAAGTAAGGGTTCTCGCTAATAAAAGACACTAAGTTATGCTCTTCCCCCCTATTTGAGCTCCCAAGATGAGGAATTGAGTCAAAGAGATCCTAGGGTTAAAGGAACTCGTGGACAATAGGTGTGCCTGATCCTTATCTTATGGTAATTGTGTATCTCCCATATTGTCATCTCAGGGCATGATTGATCCTTACCTCACAGAAAGTGTGTATATCCCCCTCCCGAGTATACCCTAATTTTCATTCTACCCACAAGTTGGGCTTATTGGGATTGTTCCTTCCCATCTGGCCAATGGGTTGAGATGATGACTTGGGCATGTCTGATCCTTACCTTGTAGGGTAAGTGTGTATCTCCTCCAAGTACCTTGGGTTGTGCTTGATCCTTACCTTTTAAGGTAAGTGTGCATCTCCTCCCAAGGTTATGGATCCAGGTGTTCTACAACTTGACTCTTAAAGGTCCTGATGGGAATATTAACATACAATAGGAGAATTGTGATCCTTACCTCACAGTAAGTTGTATCCTTCCTATCATCCATAAATAGTGGATGGGATGGGCTCCCCTATGATGGGTTGTGTTGGAACTCCCTTATAACGATAATTGGATAGAGGGTTGTATCTTGAGCTCCCCTATGATGTCATATTCTTCTTCTTTTAGATTCGAGAGTATTCAACATATGAGTAGAGATGACATTTGATTTTATGGGACACATGTTGCAGTAGATAATTTCTCCCTTTATGAAATGGGGTGTTAATTTGGAAACTCAAGGACAAATTCCCTCCTTTAGAAAACCTTCCTCATCAATAATGGACCCTCCTAGCCCTTGGAAGAATTTAATTTTGTTGAGGAAAAATATATTTTTAATATAGAAACCCACATGTCCACAAAAGGACAGGTCAGTCCAAAGTAAAAATTGGACACCCTTATAAGCCTATAAATACAAGTTAGGTGAACCTCATTCGGACATCATCATCAAGCATCTTCTTCTTCTCTCTTTTTTGATTTGGTTCACATGGGTCTGAAGTTGATTTGTGGAGATTGGTTCGTACATGTCCAAAATTGCAGGGTTTGAGCTCACACATGTGGATTAGGGCTACGGTCTGTAGTCATAGGGTTAGAATAGGGAAATTTCTATTGTAGACACACGCATATAGCATGCTTCCTATAGCTAGAGTGTTTCAATTGCATGCATGGTCACTAGCTCTGTGCGGTTGGGACTTATGACATTTTGACAGTTGACTGCAAACTTTGGTTGTTGACCATAGGCTTGGGAACTTTGATTCTAATCGGTATTATTTTTGGGCTCATCTCTTGGATGTTTTGGTTGGTTTCGCTAGATATTCTTGTAATTGTTGAATTGGAACATTGTAATCTCTCTTTGTTGAAAATTTTATGACAATCTAATAAGAAGTATTACTTGAAAGTGTTTTCCCCCTTGTGACATTTTTCCCTAGTCTTTGACCAAATATGGTGTCTCTTGGGAACGGGTTCCCCCAAGAGCAGTTTTGGGGCTAAAAGCCCATGTTTTGGGACAATTTTGTAATAAAGTTGTAAAGTCTCCGCATTTTGTGGTCGTGGAGCACAAAGGTGTCAAGACGCATAAAGGGTTGTCCTCCCTTATTTTGTAAAGTGTCAATTCGACTGTAAAGATCTACCCATGGTCCGCAGACCATGGGATTATATAAAAAGGAGCTAAGTAAGTAAGCTCTAAGTAGTTAGAATCAATTAAGTTGGGAAAGTTTTTGGTAAAAAAAGTCTTAAGTGTTTTCAATTCTTAGTGTATGTAGAGGCTCTGTAGTTGAGTGCGGAGAGGCCTAGGGTGGAAGTCTGCAACTAAGTGTGCAGACCACTGCAATTGTGTGCACAGGGCAGATAGAGTCTGTATTAAACTGGAAGATATCAATAAAGAGAAGTATTCTGCAATTACTATGTATTTAGTCTTTGTTAATGCATCTGATTATATTGTCATCTGGGTTTATTTTACAGTGTTTATTTGATGCGTGAATGTATGTGGTTATATCTGTTACTTGAACACAAGAAAGAATATCAGTTTACATGACGCTAACTGTAATTGATTGTTAAGATAAGTAAAACACTTGAAATAACTAGGGAACCTATATAATACATTGCGATAGCAGAGCGAAAGTACCTAAACTGTTGGTTAGGGTTACGCAAAGGTCAATCGTACACCTTCGTGAAGGTACTGAAGGATGAGATAAAAGGTAGAATGATAAGTCCTAAGGCTTATCCACCTGCGTGAAGGCAAGAGTAGGAGGTATAAACCAACATCAGGACTATCTCAGGGTGTGGAAACTTGGTTCCAGCATCCCCCCATACTGCTTCGGGTAAGACTTTGGTCTGCGTTTCATGGACTGATGCCAAAATGGACAGTAGTGTAGGGGTTGTTTGGTTGACTAACACTAAACCTGGGTAAGGGCCCATGAAGCCAACAAATGGTTCCATTGCTAGGACTAGAATCTACATGAGAGATGTGTGATGTCGTATCACTAGAATGCAACTAAGAAAGAGATCAAAGATTGGTTGGATAGAAAGATCCACGAATTCGCGGCACAGGAGAACAAAAATATGTGGCTGACAAGGGAAAAATGGCTAGATAGATACCTGCATATAGAAATCCATGAGATATTTTTCTATTCCTTTCCGATTGAGTTATACGAGTGGATCGCGAAGCTAGCGGATAGCCAAGGAAGGTGGAGGCTTGACCATCCTATTATCTAGACACTAGAGTTAGTGCAAAGACTGGAATCCTCTGAGGATAAGATTGCCCGCGCTATCAATCATTGGCTCGATCGTATCATAGGAGGGTTTGTGACATAATTCATGGTCGATACCTTAGTCATTTACGATGAGGTGGAGCGGCACTTTTTCAGAGTTCTGCGAGGTAAGTACTTGAAGTCTTTAAATACTTGGATTAAGATGTTATTGTGTGAAAAGCGGGTTATGCAACTACCTTGATGTTCGGAGCTATGCGAAGTGGAAAGACTTACAAGAACGAAGGAAGAAAGGGTCCTTAATATATCCCGCTAATTTCACCTCCCTTGAGTGATGAAGGAGGAGTAGCACAGGCTTCTCCCTTGAAGTGCAGTTCAGTGGATAAAACAAGGGTTCCCATGACTAACACCTCCAAAATAGTTCAACATGGCGAATTCAGTGAAGTTTCCTTTGTTTAATGGCTTTGGAAATGAGGACCTAGACCAGTTTTGGTTCATCATAAAAGTTTTATGGGAAGGTCAGGGCATCACAGACGATCACATGAAGAACGCGACATTAGTTAGTGCTTTGAAAGATCGCGCACAAACTTGGTACATCAAGTACTCTAACGATAACCCAAACGTTGGGTTGGCCAAGATCTAGACTACGCTGAATAAAGAGTTTAGTAGACCTAAATCCGAGGTGCAGTCGATTGTGGGGTTCAAGGAAATCGCGATGAAACCAGGTGAGATACCTTGGGAGTTGGATCAAAGATTGAAGTGTAAAATCCACGAGGCTAATATGAATTTAACAAATGGGCAGTGCCACGAGTGGTTTGTGGCTTCACTCCTACCTCACCTAAGGGTTGCACTGTCACAACAAAAGATTATGACTCGGGAAGAGGCCTTGGAGATTTCAATAAGACTACATTAAACACCGATGCAAGATCTGAATCTGGGTGTTCAACAGATCCATGCGCAGTTGCAAAATATTTGCCTCAAAATGCAAAGTCTGAAGTAGGACAGAATAGTTCGTCCAGAGGCGTGTGAAGAGATATGGTGCCTGAAATGTAAAGGTCAAGGGCATGACAAAGACCATTGCTTGGTCTTTATAAACTATATTATAGGGGAAGGACCGATGCCTTTGAGGCTGGAAGCCCAAGCAGGGTCAAGCGCACGACTTGCGTTGTGGTGCGCTATATGTCAGGTAACAGAGAGACATACGACTGATAATTTTCATTTCCTGCAGAAGTTTGTACAAACACCGCAACAACTGTTATGTAACTTTTGTAGGTCGGTAGGGCATGATGAGTGCAATTGTTGAAGTTATGAATTGATGATGGATAGAACACCCGCCTATAGAGTTCATGGAGAAACATAGCCTCCTAACCAGGGTGTTGGGATGGCACAAACAAGATTTTAGAGGCGCAGATGAGGCTAAGGCCGAGGAGGACCTGGCAGAGATCGAGGATAACTGATCCCTTACAATTGTGGAGGCCCAGGACACTATGCCCACGAAATCACTAACCTAATGCGTTCGTCATGCAAATATTGTACTCAGTTTGATCATTAGACTAAGGAATGTCCTACACTGATAGCAAGGATATGCAAAAAGGGGTGCTACCATCGTAGCCGACTCAGAACGTGCAGAGGATGAGGGCTGAGCCCTGTGAAGAGGATCTGAATGTGAATGTCTTGCTCCAAAGTGGAATTGCAATAGGTGACGATAAGGGGAAACAACCTAAAGATAACGCATGGGTTCACAAATCTCCAAACAAGGAGGCTGAATTTGATTTGGAGCACGCACACAAAATGTTCATGAAAGCAAAGAAGAGCTTCACTAAGGCCTCTACCTCAGGGAGTTGGGATAAACTTGTTCAGGAAATGGACCCTTATATGCTTATGACTTTCCTAGGGACCTACATGAATTTGTTTCGCTATAACAAGGCTATGAAGGGGTTACAAGAACTTATAAATAGATGTACCAGAAACACTCCAGGTGAACCACGTGTGGTATGGAAGATTGGTAAGCATAAGGGAAGGACAAGGCATGAGATGAGACTCATCGTGCAGGTAGCAGAATACGAAATGGATCAAGTTATTTTGGATCTGGGGTCAGACACAAATGTTTTGCCAAAGCAAACTTGGGAGCAGATGGGAAGACCCTCACTACAGTGGTCTCCGATTCAGTTAAGGATAGAAAATCAGTAGAAGATCATCCCCATGGGACAGCTGCAAGGAGTAATTGTAGATATTGAAGGCACGAGCGCATTGGCTGATTTTGAAGTAATAGAAATTATGGATGACAACAACCCCTACCCTGTGCTCCTTGGAATTTATTGGGCTACTGACATGAATAGGGTAATCAACCTAAAGAAGCAAAAGATGATATTTGAAAAGAAATCGCTTCGCATTATAGTACCCTAGATCCTGCAGAAGGATTGCGGTATACTGAACCAATTCGCAATTACGAAAGTGATGACGATTTGGACTGCATATATAAGAAAACAACGCAAGACAAAGATTGGGTGAATATGATAATGAATGGTTGAATTACGTGTGATCACAAAATTTTCTACAACATAGACTCGGATGAAGAATTAGAGCATTGGAAGAATTGGCTACATGAAGTAACCACGTTGAGTTGTAACATGATGACCTGGTGGTTGCGTTGTGTGTCGTCAAAGCTAAGAAATCTGCCCACTTATGATGGCTTGAATGATGTGGATGTGTTTTTGGATGCATTTGAGAGGGAATACCAGAGAAGCAGTGCTTCCAGGCTTTGGACTGGGCCGTACACGCTACGCCTGTGAGATGGTGGGGTATGCACAAGGGTATTTTTGATGATTAGCATGACTGTAGGAGGATGATGAGAACACGCTTTGGGAAGCCGAAGGTATGAGTGATAGAGAAGTATGATGGGAAGGATGATCTACATTCTCACTTGGTCAAATGGGCTAAGGCCTATGGAGCGAAGCCCCAACTTGAATGGGTGCACTTGTTCTGTCACACCTTGGACATCATCCCGATCAGCTAGTACTTGAAGGCAGAGCTCTACCATGGCACACGAGAATGGGATATTCTGCGCGAAGGATTCATAATGATGTTCAGCGTTGAATATGGGTTTGACTGTATTGACGAAGTGCTACATGAAGTTAAAGCAGTGATCTTTAGGATACCACAGGATCCTTTGGATCTGGCTCAACTCGATTGGACTACTCAGTTGAACCACGCACTGGAATGCTATAACATCACTACTGTAGAAGAAGATGAGGACCCATGAAAGATTAATATTCCTAAAACTGAGGGTCACCGCGAGGTTAAGGGACCGCAGATTGAGAATCCTGATATAACTACACCACTGAAAACTAAACAAGTAAATATGGCACGGAGACGGAGCCCAAATTCGTGAAGATTGGAGATTACTGGGATGACATGATGGATTTGTTCCCTACCAAGTTTACAAATCTAAAAGGGATAATAGGATACCTAGGCATTATGAAGATCACATTAAAACCCAATGCGAAGCCGGTTAAGCAAAGACCTTGCCATCTCAATCTGAAGTATAAGGAGAAGGTCCACTTAGATAAGATGCTCATGGAAAGCATCATTGAGCCCATAGAAGAATCTGATTGGGTGAGCCCAATGGTGGTACAGGAAAAGAAGCAGAAGGATGAAATAAGGATATGTGTAGATCTCAAGAAGTTGAATGACGCTTGTGTGCATGATCCTTTCCCGACTCCATTCACTGATGAGGTGTTGGATAAGGTAGGTGGCTAGGAAGCGTACTCCTTCACTAATGGGTTCTCTGGGTACCATCAGATCAAAATTGCACCTAAAGCAAGATGACCTTTATAACTGAATAGGGATGTTTTCAATACACCGTGATGCCTTTTGGATTAAATAATGCACCTGCAATGTTTTCATGTGTAGTCATTTCTACATTCAAAGACTTCATTCATAAGTTTCTAGAGGTGTACTTTGACGACTGGATTGTGTATGGGTTGGTAAAATGCCATGTGGCTAGTTTGTGTTTAATGATAGATGCTTGTCGAAGGTACTAGATTGCGCTAAATCTGAAGAAATTCCTATTTTGTGTCCCTTTTGGGACTTCGCTGGGTCATGTGGTATTTAGACAGGGATTGATGGTAGATCCCACGAAGATCGCAGTGATAATTAACCAGCAGGTGTCGAGGAGTGTGAAAAAGTTGCGCACAACCTTGGGACATACTGGGTACTACATGAAGTTTATCAAGGGTTATTCTCAAATACCACACATATGGAGAAGTTGTTGAAAAAGGATGTCATGTTCTATTGGAACAAGGACTGTCAAAAAAGCTTGGATGTGCTAAAGGGAAAACTGGTCACCACATTGGTTTTAGTCTTCCCGGATTGGAAGAAGGAGTTTCATGTACATGTAGGTGTGTCATGTATAGCACTGGGAGTAGTACTAACATAGGTTGGTGGAGGAGAATTGGTCCATCCTATAGCATTCGCAAGCAGGAGGTTATCCAAGGTTGAGAGGAACTATTCAACTACCGAGCGTGAAGGATTAGCCATGGTGTTACACAGCAATTTGTCACCGTCCCTGTTACCCCTCTTCCACATCTTGGAGGACTCATTTTGGGACCTTTGAGAAGTGACATGACATGCAAACACTTACATTACATTCTCCTGAACTTGAACTTCATTTGCCCTGAAGAAATCTCCTGCAAATAACCCATAAAATAGCCCTTTTTCCATTGGCGTGATTTCACTGTGCATCACTCACGCCAATGGGGGAAATCCTCCAAAGAGAGCGCGCCAGTTGGTGCTCTGTCATAGAGTTGTAATCGCACCAACCATAATCAGTGATGTTTTTTAACAAACCAACAGCAGAAGATTCATCCTGACGAACTCCTGGACTAAATCTATTTTGAGATGGGTGGTTTGGCTTCGAATCTCCATAGAGAGGAAGTGGTTTGCCACCTCTCATGGAAGCTTCTGAGTGATAAAGCCAATCCCATGAATATTGTGGATGATCCCAACTCCCCCTTCTCTATCTATAAAAGCTTGTCCATTTTCCTTAGGCAAGCTAGTTCCAGAGATTGAGAATTGTCAAGTTATCAAGAGCTTCATGCTGCAAGAGCCTTCTTCATTCCCATAAGGCCAAATCTAAGTAAGGAGATTCTTGTCTAAATAACCAAGGAGAGAGAGGCTTGTTCCTATTCCCAACAAGCTTTGCAAGACATGTGCTGCTGATCACCCAGCCAAAGGAGGATTTGACGTCAAAACTATGGTTGTA
>APFE031344861.1:30572-43645 GCA_000404065.3 Pinus taeda | reverse complement strand
GTGGGGAGTGGAAGTGGTTAGGGGAGTAAGGGGATGCGGAAAACCAAAAACACCTTGACTGCTACTAGATTATGGCTTCAATGAATTTTAAGGATGGAAGGGTGAATACTGTGGAGTTAACTCAAGGTTTTAAAGGAGACTTTCATCACATTGAGATTCACTCAAAAGAGGGCTATATTAATTTTCTATGAAAGTCCTCGGATCTTGCCCATGAGATATCTTTCTAGTGTATATTCTATATCTTTTTCCACTTTTTGTTATTGCGGACTCTTCTTCAGATCTTCTCCCAAACATACGTAATCTAATAATTTGATTACATTAGTAAAACTCCCTTTTCACATAAAAGCATCTTAATCCAGAGTTTCAGAGATCAAGTACTTACCTCATATTCCTTTCAAAAATAACCATTTCACTTTTCTTTAGGACATAGTCGAGTCTATTGCGAACTTGGTAATGAATCCTCCCAAGATGCTATCAGTCCAGAAATAAAAAACACTTGAAATTATATTGTCAGTGTTCTTGAGTCACTTTATCAGTTTAGGAGTCCACTCCTTAGGTCCATCTCCCTTAAAACAATATTTTGTTTCTGTCAACCTTGATATCCACTCGTACAACTCAACATGAAATGAACTGACAACAATTTCATATTGATCTTTGAAAATACTTCTGTAACCACCTTTTATATGACATGCAAGGGCTTATATTCTCTTGATCTACAAATTCTCCTTCTTTCTATTCTACCCAATCTTGAATTTCTTTCTTCAACGGATGCCACATCCACATATTCCTCAAACAGATCTTGATCTTACTAATGGAATCATTTGTTGGCTTAAGATGGGCTGACCCAAGTTAGATTCTTTACTACACACCACCAAAACCCTCAAGGATTGGCCCTTTCAGCAATGACCTGCAAGAAGATTGCAATCTCAGCCGAAGTGACTATGGGAGGATGCAGAACCAGGTTTCTGTAGCCTTGAGGGATGCAAATATGTGGTATTTTTATGTTTTATTATACTTAACATTCATACATTACTTCACATATATACATTACTTTGCCACATTGCATTTATCACATAAAGCATATCATATACATCCATAAAACTTCACTATACTGAAATAAAGTGCAACTATAATAAACTGCTATGCTACAACATACAATAGGAAAATAAATACATGAAGACACAGATTTTAACGTGGTTAATCCCAATGTGGAACTACATACACAAGAATTATTTCTTATAATAGAGAATTTGTACAAAAAATAGTTCTTGGCCTGTAGACCTAGCTGTAGGCAATTCGTGCACTTAGCTGTAGACTTAGGCCTCTATGCACTTAGTTGCAAAGCCTCACCTTCTTGCCTAAACAACAAATCAAGAAGATACAACCATTCAATACATGATGTGATTCTTCAAGACTATATCCTTCTCTATTATTCATCCCTATATATATTATTACATCAAGGAATATATCCTCGCAATACCATGGTCCATATATTATTGACTCCCCTAATACAAGCTACTATGGTGGAAAACAATTCATTGTTTACAACATTACATTCTTTAACAAAAAGTAGGGGCTTCGACCTTCCCCTAAGCCCATATACCATGCAGTATATCTACTGTGTGGTTCACATTGGTGCTCCACTACTCCACTGTGCAGTCCACTTCGTGCTTTATTGCATCCTTTACTTTGCACTCTGCTCCACAAAATGCAGAGTTTTCATCAAAATCTAGTCCAAGTTGGGTTGTGCCCAACACAAATAAATACTAACATGATTAAAATCAAAGAATCTTATGCTAGAATAGTGACTTATCTAGCCAAATACATAATCCAACACAAAAATAAAATCATAAACATCATCGATCACATACTTAGGGAATTGGTTCAAAGTCAGATGCTACAAATGGGATATGGGATGTTAGGTCATCCGAAGGTCTAAGACAGAGGTGTGGTTTGATCCTTTCCAACCTATATTAGCTACCATTTCCAACCTGCAATCATAGTGTTTCATGTCTTCATGCATATATTCTAGGGATTGTAGCAAGTCCCTCCTAGACTCCTAATCTTCCAGTAGCATGTGTCCCAAGAGGATCTTCATTTGCATGTACAAATATACTATCTGTAGATAATCATTATGTCTACCACATGTATGCCTTGTATTAGAGATCCATCTTATCCACTGCTCCAAGACTTTGGAATATGAGAGAGGTTCATTGAGAGGATGATTTCCCTCAAACAAAGAAATTTCTTCCTCCAAATTCATAAGAATTTTCTCTTTGTATATTTTCGCAAATCCTACTTCTTATTTTTGTAAATGAAAGCTCCCTCCATGGGCACACTCGTCATAGTAGGCCACTTCACTTCTCACTCAACCTCTTCCCTTGAAATTATGAATGAATTCTCAAAACTATGGAATAAATCATATAATCTAATTTGTTCAAATGTGAATACTCTCCTCCAAATCCACTTGCCCTTCCAGTAGCCAAGTATTGAACAAAACATAACTTGAGAGTTGACTAGTATGGCACTCTATTTAGTATAGAAATAAAGCCACCAGATACACTCACTTGGATTTAAACACATGCTCAAAGCGAGACAAAAATGTCCCCACCTCGCCCACCCAGAACCATGAGGATAAGGACCTAAGCTTCTTGCAAACCATGCTAAAGGATGATATTCAGAACACCAAACATGCCCTAGGGATGTGCACATTAATAAAATCCCTCTTTTGTCTATCAGACTCACACACTAGACCTAATTTCACCAATTCTCAATATAAATGGCACAACGAGACAAATAACTCTCAAATTCAACACTATTATAAAAAAGAGTAGCTATAGTGCAATAATTACAGATATCAATAGTAGAGAAAATATTCCCTACCCATATAGAATAATATTGGCTTGTCTTTAGACTCCATGCTCAACACCCCTCATATATTGAAATAGGAAAATTAATAATAAGGAATTTCCAACCATCCCCAAAAAATATCTGAGGAGAGAGGGGGTCTCCCTAGATGATTTTTAGAGGGAGCGACCTATAGATAAACATAGCACAAAGCTTCTAAAAGAGAAAATGGAAATTACCTATTCCAGGTGGTGTGCATTTTATGTGTTTTTTACTAGATCTTCCAAAATTATCATCCTCTAGAGGCATAAAATTTCCCAATATCACACCCACTTTTCAGTTGTAGGCATTGCTTTTCCATGGCATAATAACCTCAATTTTGAATTACCTCTGCACTCTACAATTCTTCAAAATTCTACTCTACTCTCTCCCCCCACGAGTCCTCCTTTAAAACCTCATTTTGGGCTCCCATTCAAGGTAATCCAAATGGTTTCTCATCTTAAAATCCCTCCATATTAATCATTCCTTGTAGGCTCAACATTCAAACCCTCCCTTTCACATGTATTCTACCACCTCTTCCATTATTTAACATACCCTCATCTATCCCAATTCTTTAGTGTTTAATGTTTCTTTCTGTTGATTAAGAAACATTGTGTGGTGAAATTTGGAATTGGAGTAAGAATTGGAGGGTTATATAAGCTTAATGTGGCAACTAAAAGTCATAAATAATTGGCATCCACAACCATGAAAACAAAACTTATTTGGCACCAAAGGTATGACCACATTAATTATCATGATATATTTCTACTTCAAAAACAAGGAATTGTAGAAGAACTTCCAATGCTTAACAATGAACATTATACATGTAAAAGGTATGTATTATGGAAGAGGCATAGGGAAGAGTTCCCTACTCATACAAATAGAAGAAAAATGGATGCTCACTTGTGCATATAAATTTATGTGGTGCTATTTAGACAATACCATTAGGTGGAACATATTATTTCTTAATCATTATTAATGAGAAAGAAAAGTGATGTATTTAAATGTTTTGAAGTGTTCAAAAATTTGGTTGAGAAGCAAATAGGAAAATACATCAAGATCCTTTGATTAGATCAAAGGGTAGAACATAATTCAAGTGAATTCATCAAGTACTACAAAGCCCATGGAATTGTAAAATAGTAAATGGTACCACTTGGTCCACAACATAATGTAGTAGTTGAAAAGAAAAAACATAACCCTAGTAGAATCTGCATGGAGCATGTTAAAAGGTAAACATCTTATCGATGCCTTCTGGGATGAAGTTGTTAGCACTATTTGTTTTTTGAAAAATAGAATTCCAACTAAAAATTTAAATCATCAGACTCCTTTTGATGCTCTTTATGGTTATAAACTAGCTTTAGTCCATTTTAAGGCTATTTTTACTTCTTTATGCCAGTTTACTTTTCTTATTTAAACTTGGCATCGAACCATATAACCAACAATAATATATCATATGATAGTAACGCTAACTCAACACACAAGCACACAAACCGTGAGCATCATACACATAGAAACATGTTTTTCATGTGGAAACCCTTTCAAGAAAAGAACAACAAAGCTTGTTGTTGTTATTGATGTAAATTAAGAGTGCCCACTGTATTACATCAATCTATTTTGTGATCACCCACTCACAGGAAGCACTAAATCACTTTGATTGTTTGCTAGCATCGACTAGCATGAAGCACCAACTCCCTCTTTTTTTTATAGACACCTATCCAGCTTACTAGAAGAACCATGTGAGGCATCGACCTCACAGATTTATTGCAAGAACCAACTTGCAACTCCTTGGATCTTTCAAGCACCAACTTGCAGGAGGCACCAACCCCCAAGCCGTCCCAAGCTCCACAAGAGATGGAATCATCAACTTCCTATTTTGTAGGCACCAACCCACATTCAAATATGAACTGAATGTTAAATGTAGTTTGGAAGCAACTCTGCATGATCTTAGATTTGTATTTTCTCACTCTATTGCACTCAGCAACTCTTTGTAGCTCTCTTCACTAGCCCTATGACCTACTCAACAACAGTCACCCTTAGCCCTTTGCTCTCTTCTCTCAACAACAATCACTCTTTTCTTTGCCACTCTGCTTTCCATAGCACAGTCTGCTCTTGGCCTTGATTCACACAGCATAGGCTCAATTCTTGGACTTCTGCTCACATCAACTCACAAACACTTTCGACATTCCACACAGCACATAGGCACTTTAGCCTTAAATACAGAGCACATGCACTTAAATCTTAAACAGAGTGCATAGGAACTTCAACCTTTCTTACACAGTGCACATGCACCTTCAACCTTGCTTACACGGTGCATAGGAACCTTCAATCTCGCTTACAGAACACGATGCTCTTGGGGTCTCTTTACCTCTGCATATACACTCTTGGCCCCACTCTGTGGAACTAGCTCTACCTTAGCCTCACACAACACTGCTCACAGTTAGAGGTCTTTGCTATTGCCTCTCTTTAGCAACTATGCTTCTTTACCCCACATGCTAAATCGAGCTCCTTGGTTTTGTTCCTCTGCTATCTCCCCGACCGATGCTACTGCATTGTCCTTGTTTTACACTACGCATTATACTTAGGCATGGCCCTACATTTTTTTGTATACACTGAACTTGGTCTCTATCACTACATTCACTTGAGAATGGGCACTTGACTATTTCACCATACTCAGAATTAATTCTCAGTGCAGCTACTTAAACCAGGCACGGTACTCTATATCTTGCATCTCTCCCATCACTGAGACTCACGATGCCTATTCAAGGCTCACAGAGCTTAACTGTACTTTAGCATGGCTTCTCTATTCTTTAGGCATGGACATTGTGTGGACCATTATCCTTGTTTCTTTGTTCTCAGAGATCTTAAATTGATCCATGATAGTTGTCATTCATGCTGCGACCAAACTTTGTTCTACATTTACTCCTACAACTACCAACCCATACACCATCAATACACCTTTTGTACTATTGCATTATCATATATTTTCCATCGTAACTTCAAATTGGTGCAAGATTGAAAACTGTCGCTTCCTGACCATTGATATTCAAGCCTCTTCTGTTTTAGATCTCATCGAATCTCCACTATAGGACCGAGTGTTGTGACCATTCAGTGACCATATCGGAGCCCTCTAATCGACAATTTTGCAACTGTGACCATGTTCCATCCATCACAAACTTTTGATCGCCGATCACTGATGGCCCTCTGTGTTCGGCCCTAGCCCTTGGTTCTTTGACTCTTCATGACCACGTGCTGGTGCTTATATCAGTGCCACTTAATCGGTGATTCACCAAGTTGGCCAATGTGCCAACCATTGCAAACCTCCAATCACCAATCTTCGATGTGGCATCGTCACCTGCCACATAGCATCTTCTGAGTGATGACATGTGTCACCTGAATATGACCCATTAGGCCACCTTAAGACACCTCAATTATCTGCCACATGTCCCCGTGTATTTTCCTATCATGATGACATCAGCATCCACTTGGCTGTATCAGAACCAATAAGATCTTTCCATGTGTCCTCATTAGAGCTCACCACCTATTTCCATGTGTCCATATCAGATCCAATACCTCACAACCATCTATCCTTATCAGAGCTCATCTCCCAGCTATTACGTGTCCTTATTGGACCCAATTGGATGTCTCCACATGTCCTCATGGAGGACAGAGAAAGAGGCCTGCCAACCTTTGTTTTATAATGAGTTCCATTGTATTACCCTTTTTGGCTTTCCTAATGATTTAACACTAGAGGCTCAAATCCCTGATTTGTGGGAGTTCGGATATGCGGGACCTCTGATTGTGATCGCTAATTTTCTTAAGTCATCGATTTGAAATCACTGATATGGCATGCCCTCCGATATGTTGAGACCTCTGATTATCGATATCATAAGTCATTGATCAGTGAAATGCATACACTGTTGCACTCCATAATAGATCCTCCAATCACCGATTAGGATTAGTCAGGACTATTAATATGTGATTCCCGAGGTCCTCTGATTTCTAATTGTTGAGATCACTTGGCCTCCAATCTCTAATATCCGATCTCACTACACCTCTAATTTGCTGGCTTGCGATATGCAGGATTCTTCCTTGCTTAAGGCTTTAACACACTGAACTTCAGCATGTCATAACTTTTGACCCACAAGTCCATTTCTGGACTTCTGCATATCGTTGGAAATCTCTTCGAGATCACTTTCCAATTGAAGGGGTCCAATTAGCCATTGAGCCCATATGATACCTCAAAACATGGCTCCAACCTCACTACCAATCTTCTGGTCCTGAAATCTCAAGACAACTAGGAATCACTTCCACAATGTGTCCTTAGCACGAGGCCAACAACTCCCATAGACTCCCATCCCGGGCCATCACTATAATCATCATTTTATGTTTTTTCCAATAAGAGCGCTACTATGATGATTCTCTACATGAAGCCTGTAGCTACCATGAGATTCTTCCTGGGCCATCACTATCAGCATCAGTTGCAACAAACAACCAAGCTTGTCTAGTTGACATCACTTCCAACACTCTTGCTATTTTTTAGGCAAGCCAACTGCCCAACACAACTCCTCAACATGAATCTTGACATCAATTCTAACAAACTTGCAGATGTCTTCTCAAGGACACTAGCCATGCACATAATGCCAACTGTCCAACAACAAGATAGGAGAAAACTTAATTCAAAAGTTATCAAGTGTATTTTTATTGGTTGATGTTAAGATCATAAAGCATATAAGTTGTTTGATTCTTTCACATACAAAGTTTTTGCGATAAAAGATGTGATATTTCATGAGCATGCAAATGAAGGTCATAAGAACGACAATTATGATGCATGACGCATTCCTTATGATGATAATGATGTCAAAGAGGAAGCAAATGATAAGCAGGAAAAAAAGGAAAAATCTAGTTGAGCTGAGAGGATCATTCTACAACCTAGTGTGAAGTTAATTGTGTAAGTATATCTGTGCTAAAATTGGAGTTGACATGTGTCTCTTAAAAAAAAAATCTCTAAATATAAAATTAACGTTGGCTATAATAAAAGAGAAAAAATAATATGCTATGTATGTTTAATTACTTGTCCATATGACATTATATAATTTCATGAAAAGTAATTAGAAGTAAAAGAAAATGCGAGTAAGACGTTTAAACCTTATAATTTTAAAAAATATTTCAACACGTGATTTAAATAAACTACTTGAAAATCTATGTTAACTAACTTGTGTTGGTATCAACTTCATATATATCTATATAGAGAAAAATGTTAAAATAAATTATTTGAATTCTGTATATAATAAAATATTCAATGTGGATTATGAATAAAATATTTTAATATGAATTAATATTGACTTATAGCTAAAAATATATTAAGAACAAAAAAAACATTTTAATTTGTGCTAATAAAATGACTCAATACATATGTTATGTAAAATATTTTATATATTGTTTTAAAGAATTATGTATATATCCTATAAAGCTATTGAAAAAATAAGTTATGTAATCTCTATGGCATTCGAAAATACAATTTAAACAATGAAAAACTACACTTTTTCTTTCACACTCTAAAATAAGTTTGCATGGGAAGAAATTTGATCCCTCTCAACTCATTTTAGATCTATGCTTAAGATGGGTCTATGCTGGTGACATGGACACAGCTAGCAGCTATAAGAGGAAGAGATGATTCACCACAAAGTAGGAGAGGAGATGAAAGTAGTGAAGCACCACAACCACCAAAAGGATTTAAATATTATTTCTTAATCACTAAAGTAATGAATGTCACAGAACCTTTGAAATTTAAACAAGCTAATGAGCATAAAGAGTGGAGAGACACATGTCAATCCTCATTTTGGCTAATGAAATTTCTATGTTTTTTGCTTTTAGTTTTAAAAAAATCTTATTATTGTCATTTATGACAATATTCTCTCACATTTTGGCCATAATAACACTTGACATATTTTCTTAAATTTTAATTTTTGGAATTTATTGAAAATAAATAATAACACTTGAGGTACTTTTCTTAAATTTTAATTTTTGGAATTTCTTGAAAAAATGGATTGTAAAATGTAAAGTGCAATTTTAAGAAACTTCACAATTCATCATTAGTTATTATGTTTTGAGACAATCTGGGTTAAAATTGAAACATGTCTTTTTCTCCAAGGCATCTCTAGATGTTGAAACACCTATTCAACTGAATCACAACTATTCCAGAGTTCCTACAGACTACTAAAACATAGAACAACAAGTTAAGAATCATCTAGATTTGTGTTTTGTGCATAGAGTACATGATTTTAGTGATTTGGATCATCTTTGACTAACATCTATAATGCAAACATAGGTGATCAGGCGAACTATCTACCACTAGTAAAAGAAAAATGAATAAAAATTAACATATGAATGATTGCATGGAGAACCAGTAACTGCAAAGGTGTCTAAATTAAATGGAAGAGACGGACCAAACAAAGGTCAAAGTATGATCAAGTTATTTTAGACATTAAATAGTAGTATCCTAATACAAAAGTTGAATTAAGATTAGACATGGAAAAATTTTAATTTTTTTTACTAACAAAAGTTATTTTAGACATTAAATAGTAGTATCCTAATACAAAAATTGAATTAAGATTAGACATGGAAATTTTTTTATTTTTATTTTTATCAACAATAACCACCAGAATTTTTTATTTGAATAATTTTTTTTAATAAATTCCCATCATTTAAAAATTTCACTACAACCATTAAATTGATAATGTCATTTCATTTTTCAAACACAACTATTGGTTATACAATTCCTATCTAAAGTTTTCCATTCTATTATTTTGTGAAAAAAAATATTCTACATTTTAGTTATAGAGCATAGTCATAAAATTCTTTACTGAATACAAAAGAAAAATGCTTAAATAAGATGAACTATGCTTAGTTGAAAATCATTGAAGAAACATTATTTAATTGAATATAGCATTGGATTTCAATACCATCTTGATTAAGAAATCTGCAAGCTAAGTTTCAACGCGCAGTTAACATGAAAATATTGATCAACAGTGATCAACATCAAAAGCGCATTAGAAACAAGCATAATGGAAATAATCATATGAGAAAAACAAAATGAGCTTTCCCTGGAGAAACAAAGTGCTTGATATTTAAAGATGAAATACACCAAGAATGACATAACGAAAGGGAAACCATGACATAAACCCATCGAAGGAAGTGATAGTATCGATGTGATAGTAACTTAAATACAGAAATACGAAAAACTGGAATGTTAAAAAGGCGAACAGCTCTGATTTTATTCGCTTATTTTCAGTACACATTTAATTTGACCCCTTTACGCTGGGCATAGATTTCCCTCGAGTACCCCCAAAGTCTTCTTCATAAAGGTCAACACCCCACAACGTGCAAACCTTTTTCCCCTCGCCAGAAGGGCTGTCACACTCGATTAGCTCTATGTCATCCATATTTTCAGCATGGGTTTTCTCTAAACTACGAGCACGGGAACGGCAACTCAACTCCCGACGGATCTCCTGAAGCTTTTCCCTTCCCCAACCTAAAAGGCCTTCGACTTCCTCGCTATTTCCAAGAAATCCGGGCATAGAACTGTCAAGTTCCTCGTAGAGCTGTGGCAGATAACCATATTTTTCCCGGGAAGGTTGACTTATAAGCTTCTCACCTTTATCACGGGGACGCGATTTAGTGCCTTGGTCGCGATTTTCAACGTTGTAGCTTCTTATAACCTGATTACCTTTCTGACTGGAATGCGATGAAGTGCTTCTGTCCCTGATCGTTGCGGGTTGGTCGACCCAATGAGAAATTGTCCAATCACGCAGTGCCCACTCTACATCTGTCCTTGTCCATTTGTCACCATCAAGCATCCTTCCCGGCTCTTTCCTGATAAATAGAAAGCGTTCGCTGTCCCTGTCAATACCGTGGAGATGCTGGACGATTGAAGTTACCGATTCTTCGGTAAGCTGCCCTTTGAGGCTTGAAAACATTCGTGCTTCATGTTTATAATATTGGCTTTGCTGTAATGCCTCCAGTATAGATCTCCGCCGTTCATCTCCTTGATTCTGCATGCATTGCCCCCCTGGCTGTATGTTTTCGTTTCCTGGAGGCGGGGGAAGAGATTCATCATGCTCTCTGCCTGCTTGTGGCAGATATTCACTTTTCTGATCTCTGCTCGTATTGTCATTCTCTTCTTCCTTTCTGCTCGTCATTGTTCTTGTTGGCAGACAGTGCTAAGCTCCTCCACACAGCGAAAGAGAGATGGGGAAGAAGATGGAAGGGGATACCTTGTGTTAAGCTATAATCCACACATTTATCTATGGATCATTTTCCTCATCCTTTTTCAGACCGTTCACCTATGTTTTTAGGTTTTTGCAGATGGAAATAGAATTTGACCCCGTACGAGGACAAATCTTGGTCAAACGAGATTAATTCATCGTAATATATCAAAAATATTTTTTGTAATATTTTGAAAAAAAGGTTATTTTATTTGATTAAAGGTTATTTGTTTTTTTAATAGTTAGAACAATGTTGTGTTTTACTTATTTATTTAATAAAAGTTATTTGTTTTGATGTATACTTAAAAGTAATTATGTTTTATGTATTTTTTTAAAGTAATGATGTTGATAGGTGTTATTTCATTATTTTGGTAATTATTAGATGGTAATTATGAAGATATATATCTTTGTTTATGGTATATTAAGTAATTATTTTGATAAGTATGTATATTTTAATTGTTTATATATTTTTAAAAGCAATTATGTTGATGGCCTGGCTAGTTTACCTATTTTATGTATTTTTTATTAATTTTGTTGATAGTCATGTTTATTTTAATTATTTCATATATTTTTAAAAGTAATTATTATGTACTTTAATTGTTTCATATATTTTTAAAAGTGACTATGTTGATAGGCATGTCCACTCTACTTACATTATATATTTTTTATGTAATTATGTTGATAAACATGTTCATTTTTACTTGTTTATTATATTTTAATTGTTAATTAAGTAATTGTTTTGATAAGCATGTATATTTTAATTGTTTATTTATTTTTAAAAGCAATCATGTTGATAGGCGTGTCTAATTTACCTATTTTATGTATTTTTTATTAATTATGTTGATAGTCGTGTTTGTTTTAATTGTTTCATGTATTTTTAAAAGTAACTATGTTGATAGGCGTGTCCACTCTACCTACATTATGTATTTTTTATGTAATTATGTTGATAAACGTGTTCATTTTACTTGTTTTATATATTTTAATTGTTTCATATATTTTTAAAAGTAATTATGTTGATAGGCATGTTCATTTTACTTTTATGTATATATTATTTAGTAATTGTGTGGTAGGTATATATTTTTTAAAAATAATTATGTTGCCTACTTTATGTATTCTTTTATGTAATTATTTTGAAGGCATATATATATAATATATATATATAAATATAATATATATATATATATATTATATTATTATATATTATTAGTAATTGTGTTGGTAGGTATATATTTTTAAAAGTAATTATGTTACCTACTTTATGTATTTTTTTACGTAATTATGTGATAGGCCTGTTCATTTACTTGTTTTACATATATTTTTAGTAATTTTGTTGGTAGGTGTGTTGATATAAGAATATAGTTTCTAATTCTAATTTAGTTATTAATAATTATTAGTTGGTAATTATGTCTATTGCGGCTATTTGATAATAGAGTTTCTAGAATTTTAATTTAATTATCAATAATTAAGAGTGGATGGTAGGGATTTAACCACTACTATATATTATAGGATATTTTTAGTAGTATACAATCATCAATGATTGAGATTTATCTTGAAGGTAGTTGTCATTTTTTTCCTTTTAATTAAATTGATTAATTAAACCAAATGTCATATAAACAAGTATCACGTGAAATGGGTGATGGTTTTTTGGGCATGTGGAATTGATAAGCCATAGTATTGGCCCATGGTATTGCAAAATGCCATAGTATTGGCCCATGGTATTGCAAAAAATTCTATTTACACATGAAGGTTCTCAATAATAAATGGGGTGAATCTCTATGCTTACGATTATTTTACATTTTTGTTTAAATGTGTATATGTTCAATTTATATATTATTTTTTTTAATTAATAATGCCAATAATAATATGTTGTCAAAAAAAATTATAATTTAATTAATTTTTATGATTTTATTAATGTCTAGTAAT
>APFE031344861.1:15796-30552 GCA_000404065.3 Pinus taeda | reverse complement strand
TTTTAATTGTTTAATATATTTTTAAAAGTAATTATGTTGATAGGCATGTCTCCTCTACGTATATTATGTATTTTAATTATTTCATATATTTTTAAAAGTAACTATGTTGATAGGCGTGTCCACTCTACCTACATTATATATTTTTTATGTAATTATGTTGATAAGCGTGTTCATTTTTACTTGTTTATTATATTTTAATTGTTAATTAAGTAATTATTTTGATAAGCGTGTATATTTTAATTATTTATATATTTTTAAAAGCAATCATGTTGATAGGCGTGTCTAGTTTACCTATTTCATGTATATTTTATTAATTATGTTGATAGTTGTGTTTGTTTTAATTGTTTCATATATTTTTAAAAATAATTATGTTGATAGGTGTGTCTACTCTAACCTAATTAATATTTTTCTTTAATGTAATTATATTGATAAGCCTGTTTATTTTACTTTGTTTTTATATTTTAATTGTTATATAGTAAATTATTTTGATAAGCGTGTATATTTTAATTATTTATATATTTTTAAAAGCAATCATGTTGATAGGCGTGTCTACTCTACCTATATTATGTATTTTAATTGTTTCATATATTTTTAAAAGTAACTATGTTGATAGCGTGTCCACTCTACCTACATTATATATTTTTTATGTAATTATGTTGATAAGCGTGTTCATTTTACTTGTTTAATATATTTTAATTCTTTC
Source organism: Pinus taeda (assembly GCA_000404065.3). Lineage (NCBI taxonomy): Eukaryota > Viridiplantae > Streptophyta > Pinopsida > Pinales > Pinaceae > Pinus > Pinus taeda. The sequence continues at coordinate 29,849 of APFE031344861.1, read as the reverse complement.
ATATATTTTTAAAAGTAATTATGTTGATAGGCATGTCTAGTTTACCTATTTTATGCATTTTTTTTTATGTAATTATATTGATAGCCATGTTTATTTTAATTGTTTCATATATTTCTAAAAGTAATTATGTTGATAGGTGTGTTCATTTTACTTTTATGTATATATGTTTTTAGTAATTGTGTTCGTAGGTATATATTTTTAAAAGTAATTATGTTACCTACTTTATGTATTTTTTATGTAATTATGTTGATAGGCATGTTCATTTTACCTGTTATATATATATATATTTTTTAGTAATTGTGTTGGTAGGTATATATTTTTAAAAGTAATTACGTTACCTACTTTATGTATTTTTTTATGTAATTATGTTGATAGGCCTGTTCATTTACTTGTTTTATATATATTTTTAGCAATTCTGTTGGTAGGTGTGTTGATATAAGAATATAGTTTCTAATTCTAACTTAGTTATTAATAATTATTAGGGTGTAATTATGTCTATAAGTGTGGCTATTTGATAATAGAGTTTCTAAAATTTTAATTTAATTATCAATAATTAAGAGTGGATGGTAGGGATTTAACCTCTATGGAATATTATACGATATTTTTAGTAGTATAAAATCATCAATGATTGAGATTTATCTTGAAGGTAGTTTTCGTTTTTTTTCTTTTTAATTAAATTGATTAATTAAAAAAAATGTCATATAAACATGTGTCACATGAAATGAGTGATGGTTTTTTGGGCATGTGGAATTGATAAGCCATAGCATTGGCCCATGGTATTGCAAAAATCTAGAAGACTCTCAATAATAAATGGCGTGAATCTCTATGCTTACAAATTTTTTACATTATTAAATGTGTATATGTTCAATTTATATATTATTTTTTTAATTAATAATGCTAATAATAATATCTTGTCAAAACAAAATTACAATTTAATTAATTTTTATGATTTAATTAATGTCTAGTAAGATGATGTGTATTATGAAATAAGTGTTTTTCATGTTTATCATGGGTTGATGTTACTAATATATATTATTTACTTTTGTACACATCATAGTTAATTATAGTATTACTTTTTTTTTTTTGAATTTGTATATAAATTTTAGAAAAGAAGATTACATATTAATTATAGATAAATATTATTGAAGAAAAAGGGAAGAGAGTATTGGAGTGAATATTATATTATTTATTTATTTAAAATATTGAAAAATAAAACATAATTTAAAAGTATAAGTTAATTTTATTTTAACTAATAAACAATTAAATTACGTAAAATATAAATAATTATGTATTTGATAATAGTGTTAGTTAAGTACTTGAGATTTTTGTATGCTCTCTTCAATTTTTGAGAGTTTTGTGGCATCTCTTTTGGTTAAAATTATTGAGAATTATACAAGGATTTGTTGGAATTACAAGTTTAAGTTATGAGCTCTTAACAATCCCAGTCCCCCAAGGATATTTCATAGTGTTGAATTCATATAGGTTGTCAGAAACCCAGTTTAAACAACCAAAATGAAAATTTTTCAAATAATATGTTAAATATGTATTAATATTTCACAAAAAAATATATTAAATATATTAATACAATAAATTTAAAATTGATATACAACAAGTGAGGCTTTGGTCGAGGATTTCCTAGTTTGGGATAAGGAGGAACACGAGTATAAGTCAGCTAGGAAGAAGGGAAGGAAAAGAAAAAATGTTAGGTTGAAGTCTGGTGAGAAAGATTTGATTTTGGAGGAGGATGTTCAGATGGATGAAGTATTGGAGGTTGCTCAGAAGGTGATTGTTGGATGAGCTTGGGGTGGTTCTTTGCGAAGCTCATCACGAATTACATTTCAAAGAAATGGGAGATGGAAAGAGATGAGGTGCCTATTATAAAATGACTATAAAAGGTTTCTTTATGATGACCTTTCCCTCAGATTCAGTTACAAATAAGATCATAGAGCGGTGGTGTTTGGAGGTGAAACCCGATGTGTGGGATGTTCCTCACTAAGTTTGAGAATTGTGTTAAGTAACTATTGGAAGTGTGCATCAAAAGTGGAAACTAAGACTATGGCACTATCTTTGATCAGTGAGTCAAAGCAAAGGTGTATTTTTTGCATGTAACCACATTAGTCCTAGCATTTCCTTTGCATCTAATCTCTTCTCTAAAATTGTTCACAAGGCATTCACATGACGAACATAAGCTTGAATGGTAACCATTGATGGAAAAGTCGGTTTCAACAACATATTGTGCCTAGAATAAGTTATTCCACAACTTTGAGAAGGGGTCAACCACAAGGCTTAAATTGGCATGCCTCTTGACCTACAGTTCGAGTTTCAACAATTCATAGTCAATTGCCTCTTTGGTGTTGGTATTATCAACGTAGGCATAATGGTTATGTCAGATCCTAATTACATTATCATTTATAGGTGTAATCCATCTAAGCCCAGGTCCAATTTAATTACTTTCAAGAGAATATAATTTTTTATCATTTTAATTCTTCAAACCCATCTGAGCTCATTCTTGATATTTCTATGTAGTTTGAACCTACATTGCATCCCAACAAGTCTATTGATGAGAAATTTTTGGAGGGTGTGCTTTGGAGATTGAAGAATGGCATCAAACCACACATTGGTAAGTACTATACAACATTTGACTTAGTTCCTATCCATTGTTTGCGTTAAGATTTGAAGCTCGATGAGTTTTTTGGAAACTAAAATTAATATTGCATGGAATCAGTTGCTACAAAATATGCTGCTAATGAATTATGTATATGGTATTTATTTGAATTTTTCTGAGGTTAATTATGCATCTCTTGAAATAGGAAAACATTGTTTGTGAGCTTAAAAATTGGTTATGGATTTGAATTTGGAGAAACATTTGTTTCAAAATGGCTAATCCTCTTGCACAATCATATATAAATGAAGAAACCGAGTTGGATGATGCCAATTATGTGAATTGGAATTTTAAAATGCATACATTAATGGAAGTTTACAAAATACAGTTGATTCCAGAGGGCGCTGTGGGAGCTACAACTACAATAATTTGAGATTTTGAGAGGAGAGATACTAAGGTGAAAGTGTTGCTGAAAATATTTATAAAATAAAACATGATACCTCACATCATAGATTGCAAGACATCTAATGAGATGTGGAAAACACTCAAATATTTATGAGTCAAAGAATACAAATCAACTCTTGTCCCTAAAGTGTAAGCATGTTTGATTTAATTTTCATTAAAATGAAAGTATCATTAATTCCATTTCAATGACTAAAGACATTAAAGATAAAGTTGGAGATATAGGTGAAATTTTATTTAGGATTGACCTAGTCACTATAACCTTAAATGAAATGCTATATGAGTATTAGATTTTCATCACAATCCTTGCCGTAAAGGATAAGGATTCCACTTTTGATGAGTTGGTAGGTATACTCAGGTAGGAGGAAGAAAGCCAAAAGAACCTTAGACCACAAAGTTCTGATTTGGCACTTATGGGAATAGGGAAAAAAACATTCCAAACGGAAGCCTTGGGAAGCTAATAAAGTAAGAAAGGTATGACATGGAAATAAATCATTTGGAAATCCACCATTTGCAAAGACACAACAAGGTATTACATCTCCAAATATTGACGTTAGAGTATAATTTCAATACTGTGGAAATTTTGGACATTATTCTAGACTCATTGCATGAAAAGGAAGTGGCCTGAGTCAAAACATATAAACATAAGGCACACTGGTCATTTTTTTGATATAGGACTCAAACAATGAATGATGAAACAAAAATTCTTAGACTTTCAATTTCAGAGGTTGCACTGTCTCTTCAAATAGATGATTCAAATATATGGTTTTTTGATTTTTGTGTCTCCACCCATATGTCCTCTAATAAGAATTAGTTTGAAAACTTTCGTGAAACTAATAATCAGGTACAAATATATATCTTTGGATGATTGTTTACATAAAATCTAAGAGTATAGCGACGTATATGTGACATTATGAAATCGTCCTGTCAAACAAATTCATGACATGATGTATGCGCTTCGTATTAAAAATAATTTTATTTCAATTTCTACCATAACGTATTACAATTGGAAGGTAAAATTTGTTAGTTCACATTGTGTGGTGAAATTTGGAATTGGAGTAAGAATTGGAGGGTTATATAAGCTTAATGTGGCAACCAAAAGTCATATATAATTGGCATCCACAACCATGAAAACAAAACTTATTTGGCACCAAACGTATGACCACATTAATCATCATGATACATTACTACCTCAAAAACAAGTAATTGTAGAAGAACTTCCAATGCCTAACAATGAATATTATACATGTAAAAGGTATGTATTACAGAAGATGCATAGGGAAGAGTTCCCTACTCATACAAATAGAAGAAAAATGGATACTCAGTTGTGGATATAAATGTATGTGGTCCTATTTAGACAAGACCATTAGGCGGAACATATTATTTCTTAATCATTATTAATGAGAAAGAAAAGTGATGTATTTAAATATTTTAAAGAGTTCAAAATTCTAGTTGAGAAGCAAATAGGAAAATACATCAAGATCCTTTGATTAGATCAAAGGGAAAAACATACTTCAAGTGAATTCATCAAGTACTAAAAATCCCATGGAATTGTATAATAGTAAATGGTACCACATGGTCCACAACATAATGTAGTAGTTGAAAAGAAAAAACATAACCCTAGTAGAATCTGCATGGAGCATGTTAAAAGGTAAACATCTTATCGATGCCTTCAAGGATGAAGTTGTTAGCACTATTTTTTATTTGAAAAAGATAATTCACACTAAAAATTTGAATCATAAGACTCCTTTTGAAGCTCTTTATGGTTATAAACTAGCATTAGGCCATTTTAATTCTATTTTTACTTCTTTATGCTAGTTTACTTTTCTTATTTAAACTTGGCATCGAACCATATAACCAAAAATAATATATAATATGATAGTAACACTAACTCAACACACAAGCACACAAACCATAAGAATCATACACATAGAAACATGTTTTTCATGTGGAAAACCTTTTAGGAAAAAAACAACAAAGCTTGTTGTTGTTATTGATGTAAATTAAGAGCGCCCACTGTATTACATCAATCTATTTTGTGATCACCCACTCACAGGAAGTACCAAATCCATTTGATTGTTTTCTAGCACCAACTCCCTCATTTTTTTGTAGACACCTATCCAACTTACTAGAAGAACTATGTGAGGCATCGACCTCACGGATTTGTTGGAAGCACCAACTTGCAACTCCTTGGATCTTTTCAAGCACCAAGTTGTAGGAGGCACCGACCCCCAAGCCTTCCCAAGCTCCACAAGAGATGGAATCATCAACTTCTTGTTTTGTAGGCACCAACCCACATTCAAATACGAACTTAATGTTCAATGTAGTTTGGAAGCAACTATGCCTGATCTCAGATTTTTATTTTCTCACTCTAATTCACTTAGAAACTCTCTGTACCTCTCTTCACTAGCCCTGTGACCTACTAAACAACAATCACCCTTAGCCCTTTGCTCTCTTCTCTCAGCAACAATCACTCTTCTCTTTGCCACTCTTCTTTCCACAACATAGTCTGCTCTTGGCCTTGATTCACATAGCATAGGCTCCATTCTTGGACTTCTGCTGACATCAACTTACAGAAACTTTCGACATTCCACGCAACACATAGGCACTTCAGCCTTAAATATAGAGCACATGCACTTAAATCTTAAACAGAGAGCATAGGAACTTCAACCTTTCTTACACAGTGCACATGCACCTTACACCTTGCTTACACAGAGCACAAGAACCTTCAATCTTGCTTATAGAACATGATGCTCTCGGGGTCTCTTTACCTCTGCATATACACTGTCGGCCCCACTCTGTGGAACTAGCTCTTCGTTAGCCTCACACAACACTACTCACACTTAGAGGTCTTTGCTATTGGCTCTCTCTAACAACTATGCTTCTTTAACCCACATGCTAAATCGAGCTCCTGGGTTTTGTTCCTCTGCTATCTCCCCGATTGATGCTACTGCACTGTCCTTGTTTTACACTACACATTGTACTTAGGCATGGCCCCACATTTTGTTGTCTACACCAAACTTGGTCTCTACCACTACATTCACTTGAGGATGGGCACTTGACTATTTCCCCATACTGAGAACTAATTCTCAGTGCAACTACTTACTCAAACCAGGCACGGTCCTCTCTATCTTGCATCTCTCCCATCACTAAGACTCACCATGCCTATTCAAGGTTCACAGAGATTGACTATACTTTATCATGGATTCTCTGTTCTTTAAGCATGGACATTGTGTGGACCATTATCCTTATTTCTTTGTTCTCAAAGATCTTAAACTGATCCATGATAGTCGTCATTCATCCTGCGACCAAACCTTTGTTTTGTATTTACTCCTACAACTACTGACCCATACACCATCAATACACCTTTATACTGTTGCATTATCAGATATTTTCCATTGTAACTTCACATTGGTGCAAGATTGCAAACTTCCGCTTCCCAATCATTGATATTCAAAACTCTTCTGTTTTAGCTCTCATCGAATCTCCACTATAGGACCAAGTGTTGTGACCATTTAGTAACTATATCGGAGCCCTGTAATTGAAAATTTTGCAACTATGACCATGTGCCATCCATCACAAACATTTGATCACCGATCACTGATGGCCCTTTGTGTTCGGCCCTAGCCCTTGGTTCATTGACTCTTCGTGACCATGTGCTGGTGCTTATATCGGTGCCACTTAATCGGTGATTCACCAAGGTGGCCAATGTGCCAACCATTGCAAACCTCCAATCATCAATCTTCGATGTGACATCATCACCTACCACATGGCATCTTTTGAGTGGTGACATGTGTCACCTGAATATGACCCATTAGGCCACCTTAAGAAACCACAATTTTCTGCCACATGTTCCTGTGTATTTTCCTATCATGATGATGTCAACATCCACTTGGCCATATCAGAACCAATCAGATCTTTCCATGTGTCCTCATTAAAGCTCACCACTTGTTGCCATGTGTTCTTATTAGATCCAATACCTCACAACCATCTGCCCTTATCAGAGCTCATCTCCTAGCTATTACGTGTCCTTATTGGACCCAATTGGATGTCTCCACGTGTGCTCATGGAGGAGAGAGAAAGAGGCCTGCCAACCTTTTTTTTGTAATGAATTCCTTTGTAGGCTGTCGTAATGATTTAACACTAGAGGCTCAAATCCTTGATTTGTGGGAGTTCTAATATGCGGGACCTCCAATTGTGATCGCTGATTTTCCTAAGTCACTGATGTGCAATCATTGATATGGCATGCCCTCCGATATGTTGAGACCTCTGATTGTCGATATCATAAGTCATTGATCGGTGAAATGCATACACTGTTGCATTGCACCACAGATCCTCCAATCACCGATTAGGATAAGTCGGGACTATCAATATGTGATTCCCCAGGTCATCTCATTTCTAATTGCTGTGATGGCTTGGCCTCCAATCTCTAGTCTCCGATCTCACTACACCTCTAATTTGCGGGCTTGCGATATGCAGGATTCTTCCTAGCTTAAGGCTTTAACACACTGAACTTCAGCATGTCCTAACTTTTGACCCGCAAGTCCATTTTTGGACTTCTGCATATCGTTGGAATTCTCTTCAAGATCACTTTCCATTTGAAGGGGTCCAATTAGCCATTGAGCCCATATGATGCCTCAAAACATGGCTCCAACCTCACTGCCAATCTTCTAGCCTTGAAATCTCAAGACAACTAGGAATCACTTCCATATTGTGTCCTTAGCACGAGGCCTACAACTCCCATGGACTCCCATCCCGGGCCATCACTATAATCATCATTTTATTGTTTTTCCAATAAGAATGCTACTATGATGATTCCCTACATCAAGCCTGCAGCTACCATGAGATTCTTCCTGGGCCATCACTACCAGCATCAGTTGCAACAAACAACCAATCTTGTCTGGTTGACATCACTGCCAACACTCTTGCTAGTTTTTAGGCAAGCCAATTGCCCAACACAACTCCTCAACATGACTCTTGGCATCAATGTTAACAAACTTGTAGATGCCTTCTCAAGGACACTAGCCATGCACACAATGCCAACTGTCCAACAACAAGATAGGAGAAAACTTAATTCAAAAGTTATCAAGTGTATTTTTATTGGTTGATGTTAAGATCATAAAGCATATAAGTTATTTGATTCTTTCACATACAAAGTTTTTGCGATAAAAGATGTGATATTTCATGAGCATGCAAATGAAGGTCATAAGAAGGACAATTATGATGCATGACACATTCCTTATGACGATAATGATGTCAAAGAGGAAGCAAATGAAAAGCTGGAAAAAAAAGGAAAAATCTATTTGAGGTGAGAGGATCATTCTACAACCTAGTGTGAAGACAATGTGTAAGTATATCTGTGCTAAGATTGGAGTTGACATGTGTCTCTTAAAAATATTCTCTAAATATAAAATTAACATTGACTATAATAAAAGAGAAAAAATAATATGCTATGTATGTTTAATTACTTGTCCATGTGACTTATATAATTTCATGTAAAGTAATTAGAAGTAAAAAAAATTCAAGTAAGATGTTTAAACCTTATAATTTTAAAAAATATTTCAACACGTGATTTAAATAAACTACTTGAAAATCTCTGTTAGCTAACTTGCGTTGATATCAACTTCATATATATTTATATAGAGAAAATGTTTAATAAATATTTGGAATTATGTAATAATTAATTTCCAATGGTGGGTATGTATCCAATTTTTAATTTTAATTATTATGAATTATGTTAAAAATATATTAAGAGCAAAAAAATTAATTGTGCTAATAAAATGATCTACATTATGTTTGTAAAATATTTTATATATTGTTTTAAAAAATTATGTATATATCCTATAAAGCTATTGAAAAAAATAAGTTATGTAATCTCTATGGCATTCAAAAATACAATTTAAACAATGAAAAACTACACTTTTTCTTTCGCACTCTAAAATAAGTTTGCATGGGAAGAAATTCGACCCCTCTCAACTCATGTTAGATCTATGTTGTTTGCATGGGAAGAAATTTGATCCCTCTCAACTCATGTTAGATCTATGCTTAAGATGGATATATGCTGGTGACATGGACACCGCTAGCAGCCATAAGGTACAAAGAGGAAGAGATGATTCACCACAAAGTAGGAGAGGAGATGAAAGTAGTGAAGCACCACAACCACCAAAAGGATTTAAATATTATCTCTTAATCACTAAAGTAATGAATGTCACAGAACCTTTGAAATTCAAACAAGCTAATGGGCATAAAGAATGGGGAGACACATATGACATTATTCTCTCACATTTTGGCCATAATAACACTTTATGTATTTTTCTTAAATTTTAATTTTTGGAATCAATTGAAAATAAATAATAACACTTGAGTATTTTTCTTAAATTTTAATTTTTGGAATTTCTTGAAAATAAATGGATTGTAAAATATAAAGTGCAATTTTAAGAAACTTCACAATTCATCATTCGTTATTACGTGTCCAGACAATCTAGGTTAAATTGAAACATGTCTTTTTATCCAAGGCACCTTGAGATGGTGAAACACCTATTCAACTGAATCACAACTATTCCAGAGTTCCTAATCAATACATGGTCAACACGATAGACTACTAAAACATAGAACACCAAGCTAAGAATCATCTAGATTTTTGTTTTGTGCATTGAGTACATGATTTTAGTGATTTGGAGAGATATTTGGATCATCTTTGACTAACATCTATAATGCAAACATAGGTGATCAAGCAAACTATCTACCACTAGTAAAAGAAAAATGAATAAAAATTAACATATGAATGATTGCATGGAGAACCAGCAAATGTATCTAAACTAAATGGAAGAGATGGACCAAACCAAGATCAAAGTATGATCAAGTTATTTTAGACATTAAAGAGTAGTATCCTAATACAAAAATTGAATTAAGATTAGGCATGGAATTTTTTATTTTTTTTTTTATTAACAAAAGTTATTTTAGACATTAAAGAGTAGTATCCCAATACAAAAAATGAATTAAGATTAGACATGGAAATTTTTTTATTTTTATTTTTATTTTATTTTTCTAAATAAAGGCTAATTCTATTAAAGTAAAGTGACTGTAAAATTACAAGGAGGACTGAGCCTCAATAGAGAGGAGTTGCTAGCTTTCAGAACTGACAGAACTGACCCATATTTGGGGAGACCAATTATGGTGTACATACAATCAGATATTGGAACTTGAAGACTATGAGAAATCCAAAAAATGCCTCCATAACCAGCATCAAAGGCCAGGGAATCTTTCCTAGTTGTAGTAAGATCCTCAAACTTCTAGACCATAAGAAACATAGACAAAGCCAAAGGGGAAAACCTCCTGACCACGTAGAGAGAACCATAGAAACATTGCATCAAAGACAGCCATAAAGAAAGCAGTGAAAGCAAACAGGTGTAATCATATGACCATGTCTTGGTCTAGCAACACTTCCTCCACCAAGCACACATTACCATACCAGACATCTTCACCATGCACTGCCTCGCCCTCCTCGCCGCCATCTGGAGGTTTCAAAGCCTGAGGAGAACTGCTTGAACTTCCTTCAGCGTCCACCGATATCGAAGCTCCGTGGATGCTTCCACCCGGCTACAAAGTGACACCCTTTTCCTTTTCCTTGTGCGTTGATTGCAGTCCATTCTACTTGCTGGCCTGATCGACATTTCCTTGTTGTTGCTCTAAACTATGGTCGCCGACGATTTTGAGACCTTCCTGAGAGGAATCCGCCATGGCGCTAACATAAGAGATAGTTTGAGACTCCTCCTCCATGAAGTTAATGGAAATGTTAGCAGGGATGATAGGCCTAATTAAACTGCTCTGGAATCTAAAATGGAAGTTCTAAAAAGCATGATACGGGAACAGGAGGGGCTAGACGGAGGCGTTCTAGCTTGAAAGGCAGACTGGGGGCTGGATGAAAAGTCTGATTGGTGTCTTGCACAGTCTGAGACCGCCTATGACCTCCACGGGTCCCGCCATGACGGCTCTGCATTCTATTTTGGACCATGGCTAGGTTGCAAGAGGAGACAATTGCAAAATAGCTATGGGCACCGGAACGGAGCAACCAACACGCGAGAAGACGTGCATGCCCATAGCGGGGCAAGCCAGGGGAAGAGCGGTACTGGATGTCAAGCGCCTGAATTGGGCTGAGCTTATCATTGATAGCAGAGGAATATCTTTTGCGAAGAAGCTTTAGAGGGAAAGGGTCGCAACAAAAACCCTGAGAGCAAACCTTGGAAAGAAGGGCCGCGAACTTCATGATTAAAACCATCTTAACCGTGTAACTATAAAAGAGAGCCATAAATTCAACCTCCAAGTTGATTTGAATGCGCATTATGTGAGCCTGTTTGAACCTTATGCGAACCTGGAGAAGAGCGCTCAGCTGCATGTGGCAGGACATAATGCCGGCGACAATTAATAAAATCATTAACTATGATGTGAATCACCTGAGTTTATTTTTATTTTTATTAACAATAACCACCGGAATTTTTTATTTGGATAATTTTTTTTTTTTTAATAAATGCCCATTATTTAAATATTTCACTACAACTATTAAATTTGATAATGTCATTTGATTTTTCAAACACAACTATTGATTATACAATTTCTATCTAAAATTCTCCATTCTATTATTTCGTGAAAAAAATTATTCTACATTTTGATTATGGAGCATGCTCATAAAATTCTTTAAACATGTTCATATCTCACTATAAAAAAGATGCTTAAATAAAATGAACTATGCTAACTTGAAAATCATTAAAGAAACATTATTTAATTGAATATAACCTTGAATTTCAATACCATCTTGATTAAGAAATCCGCAAGCTAAGTTTCAATGTGTTGAGGGAAGTTAACATGAAAATATTGATCAACAGTGATCAACATCAAAAGCGCATTAGAAACAAGCATAATCATATGAGAAAAACAAAATGAGCTTTCCCTGGAGAAACAAAGTGCTTGATATTTAAAGATGAAATATACCAAGAATGACATAACGAAATGGAAACCATGACATAGACCCATCGAAGGAAGTGATAGTATCGATGTGATAGTAACTTCAAAACAGAAATACGAAAAACTGGAATGTTAAAAGGGCGAACAGTCAACACCCCACAACGTGCAAACCTTTTTCCCCTCGCCAGAAGCGCTATCACACTCGATTAGCTCTGTGTCATCCATATTTTCAGCATGGGTTTTCTCTGAACTACGAGCACGGGAACGGCAACTCAACTCCCGACGGATCTCTTGAAGCTTTTCCTTTCCCCCAACTAAAAAACCTTCGACTTCCTCGCTGTTTCCAAGAAATCCGGGCATAGAACTGTCAAGTTCCTCGTAGAGCTGTCGCAGATAACCATATTTTTCCCTGAAAGGTTGGCTTATAAGCTTCTCACCTTTATCACGGGGACGCGATGAAGTGCCTTGGTCGCGATTTTCAACGTTGTAGCTTCTTATAACCTGCTTACCTTTCTGACTGGGATGCGACGAAGTGCTTCTGTCCCTGATCGTTGCGGGTTGGTCGACCTGATGAGAAATTGTCCAATCATGCAGTGCCCACTCTACATCTGTCCTTGTCCATTTGTCACCATCAAGCATCCTTCCCGGCTCTTTCCTCATAAATATAAAGCGTTCGCTGTCGTTGTCAATACCATGGAGATGCTGGACGATTGAAGTTACCGATTCTTCCGTAAGCTGCCCTTTGAGGCTTAAAAAACATTTGCGCTCCATTGCTGTAAGGCCTCCAGTATAGATCTCCGCCGTTCATCTCCTTGATTTAAGCCGATAGGCCCCAACCTCGGTGGTTCTGCATGCATTGGGCCCCCTGGCTGTATGTTTTCGTTTCCTGGAGGCGGGGGAAGATATTCATCATGCTCTCTGCCTGCTTGTGTCCCTGATCGTTGCGGGTTGGTCGTCCTGCTGAGAAATTGTCCAATCATGCAGTGCCCACTCTACAATGTACATCTGTCCTTGTCCATTTGTCACCATCAAGCATCCTTCCCGGCTCTTTCCTGATAAATAGAAAGCGCTCGCTGTTGCTGTCAATACCATGGAGATGCTGGACGATTGAAGTTACCGATTCTTCGGTAAGCTGCCCTTTGAGGCTTAAAAACATTCGTGCTTCATCTTTATAATATTGGCGTTGCTGTAATGCCTGCAGTATAGATCTCCGCCGTTCATCTCCTAGATTTAAGCCGATTGGCCCCAACCTCGGTGGTTCTGCGTGCATTGGCCCCCCTGGCTGTATGTTTTCGTTTCCTGAGGCGGGGGAAGAGATTCATCATGCTCTCTGCCTGCTTGTGGCAGATATTCACTTTTCTGATCTCTGCTCGTATTGTCATTCTCTTCTTCCTCTCTGCTCCTCATTGTTCTTGTTGGCAGACTGTGCTAAGCTCCTCCACACAACGAAAGAGAGATGGCAAGAAGATGGAAGCGGATACCTTGTGTTAAGCCATAATCCACACATTTATCTATGGATCATTTTCCTCATCCTTTTTTAGACCATTCACCTATGTTTTCAGGTTTTTGCAGATTAGGGTTTTGCAGATGGAAATAGAATTTGACCTTCTACGAGGACAAATCTTGGTAAAACGAGACTAATTCATCGTAATATATCAAAAATATATTTTGTAATATTTTTAAAAAAGGTTATTTTATTTGATTAAAGGTTGTTTGATTTTTAGTAATTAGAACAATGTTGTGTTTTACTTATTTATTTAATAAAATTTATTTGTTTTGATTTGTTTTGATGTATACTTAAAAGTATTTAGGTTTTATGTATTTTTTAAAGTAATTGTTTTGATAGGTGTTATTTCATAATTTTGGTAATTATTAGATGGTAATTATAATGCTAATTATTAGATGGTAATTATGAAAATATATATTTTTGTTTATGGTAAATTAAGTAATTATTTTGATAAGCGTGTATATTTTAATTGTTTATATATTTTTAAAAGCAATTATGTTAATTGTTTATATATTTTTGAA
>APFE031344861.1:0-13840 GCA_000404065.3 Pinus taeda | reverse complement strand
AAAATTGATATACAACAAGTGAGGCTTTGGTCGAGGATACCCTAGTTTGGGATAAGGAGGAACACGAGCATAAGTCAGCTAGGAGGAAGGGAAGGAAAAGAAAAAATGTTAGATTGAAGTCTGGTGAGAAAGATTTGACTTTTGAGGAGGATGTTCAGATGTATGAAGTACTGGAGGCTGCTCAGAAGCTGATTGTTGGACAAGCTTGGGGTGGTTCTTTGCGAAGCTCATCACGAATTACATTTCAAGGAAATGGGAAATGGTAAGAGACGAGGTGCCTATTATAAAAGGACTATAAAAGGTTTCTTTCTAATGAGCTTTCTCTCAGATTCAGTTGCAAATGAGATCATAGAGCGGTGGTGTTTGAAGGTGAAACCCGATGTGTGGGATGTTCCTCACTAAGTTTGAGAATTGTGTTAAGTAACTACTGGAAGTGTGCATCAAAAGTGGAAACAAAAACTATGGCACTATCTGTGATCAGTGAGTCAAAGCAAAGGTGTATTTTTTGCATGTAACCACATTAGTCCTAGCATTTCCCAAGGCCATCAAAAGGAGGGGAAATAATTTTTACAAAATCATTTATTCTTCTTGGAATACCTACTGCCCCGAAAATATCTATCCCACTACCTTTGGGCTAGACTTAATATAGGAAATATGAGGCTATGAATTACAACTATCATTTCAAATTTATTGTAATAATTAGAGGTAATTTTCTTAATAGGTTGCTATAAATGTACACAGATCATTGTTTTCAGAATAGGGGCTATAAATGTACATAAACCGGTCTTTATTTTGCTTTGCATCTAATCTCTTCTCTAAAAGTGTTCACAAGGCACTCACATGACCAACATAAGCTTGAATGGTAACCATTTATGGAAAACTCAGTTTCAATAACATATTGTGCCCAGAATAAGTTATTCCACAACATTGAGAAGGGGTCAACCACGAGGCTTAAATTGGCATGCCTCTTGACCTACAGTTTGAGTTTCAGCAATTCATAGACCATTTCCTCTTTGGTGTTGGGATTATCAACGTAAATCATAATGGCTATGTTAGATCCTAATTACAATATCATTTATAGGGTTTAATCCATCTGAGCCCACGTCTAATTTAATTATTTTCAAGAGAACATAATTTTTTATCATTTTAATTCTTCAAACCCATCTGAGCTCATTCTTGATATTTCTATGTAGTTTGAACCTACATTGCATCCCAACAAGTCTATTGATGAGAAAGTTTTGGATGGTGTGCTTTGGAGATCGAAGAATGGCATCAAACCACACATTGGTAAGTACTATACAACATTTGACTTAGTTCTTATCCATTGTTTGTGTTAAGATTTGAAGCTCGATGAGTTTTTTGGAAACTAAAATTAATATTGCATGGAATCAGTTGCTACAAAATATGGTGCTAATGAATTATGTAAATGGTATTTATCTGAATTTTTTTGAGGTTAATTATGCATCTCTTAAAATAGGAAATCATTGATTGTGAGCTTAAAAATTGGTTATGGATTTGAATTTGGAGAAACATTTGTTTCAAAATGGCTAATCCTCTTGCACAATCATATCTAAACGAAGAAACCGAGTTGGATGATTCCAATTATGTGAATTGGAATTTTAAAATGCATACATTAATTGAAGGTTACAAAATACAGTTGATTCTAGAGGTTGTTGTGGGAGCTACAACTACAATAATTTGAGATTTAGAGAGGAGAGAGACTAAGGTGAAAGTGTTGCTGAAAATATTTATAAATACAACATGATACCTCACATCATAGATTGCAAGACATCTAATGAGATGTGGAAAACACTCAAATATTTATGAGTCAAAGAATACAAATCGACTCTTGTCCCTAAAGAGTAAGCATGTTTGACTTGATTTTCAATAAAATGAAAGTATCATTAATTCCATTTCAATGACTAAAGACATTAAAGATAAATTTGGAGATATAGGTGAAATTTTATTTAGGATTGGCCTAGTCACTATAACCTTAAATGGAATGCTATATGAGTATTAGATGTGCATCACAAGCCTTGCCATAAAGGATAAGGATTCCACGTTTGATGAGTTGGTAGATATACTCACGTAAGAGTAAGAAATCCAAAAGAACCTTAGACCACAAAGTTTTGATTTGGCACTTTTGGGAATAGGGAAGAAGACATTCCAGAGGGAAGCCTTGGGAAGTT
The DNA here is from genome assembly GCA_000404065.3 of Pinus taeda. Lineage (NCBI taxonomy): Eukaryota > Viridiplantae > Streptophyta > Pinopsida > Pinales > Pinaceae > Pinus > Pinus taeda. The sequence continues at coordinate 11,651 of APFE031344861.1, read as the reverse complement.
AAGAAAATAATAAAGCTATGACATGGAAATAAATCATTTGGAAACCCACCATTTGCAAAGACACAACAAGGTATTACATCTCCAAATATTGACGTTAGAGTATAATTTCAATACTGTGGAAATTTTGGACATTATTCTAGACTCATTGCATGAAGCGGCTTGAGTGAAAAAATATAAACATAAGGCACACTGGTCATTTTGTTGATAGAGGACTCAAACAATGAATGATAAAATAAAAAATCTTAGACTTTCAATTTCAGAGGCTGCACTGTCTCTTGAAATAGATGATTCAAATATATGGTTTTTTTTATTTTTGTGTCTCCACCCATCTATCCTCTAATAAGAATTAGTTTGAAAACTTTCATGAAACTAATAATCAGATACAAATATATATCTTTGGATGATTGTTTACATAAAATAAAAGAGTATAGTGATGTATATGTGACATTATGGAATGGTTATGTCAAACAAATTCATGACATGATGTATGTGCTTGGTATTAAAAATAATCTTATTTCAATTTCTACCATAACATATTACAATTTGAAGGTAGAATTTGTTAGTTCACATTGTGTGGTGAAACTTGGAATTGGAGTAAGAATTGGAGGGTTATATAAGCTTAATGTGGCAACCAAAAGTCATAAATAATTGACATCCACAACCATGAAAACAAAACTTATTTGGCACCAAAGGTATGACCACATTAATTATCATGATACATTGCTACTTCAAAAACAAGGAATTGTAGAAGAACTTCCAATGCCTAACAATGAATATTATACATGTAAAAGGTATGTATTACAGATGCATAGGGAAGAGTTACCTACTCATACAAATAGAAGAAAAATGGTTACTCACTTGTGCATATAGATGTATGTGGTCCTATTTAGACAAGACCATTAGGTGGAACATATTATTTCTTAATCATTATTAATGAGAAAGAAAAGTGATGTATTTAGATATTTTAAAGAGTTCAAAAATCTAGTTGAGAAGCAAATAGGAAAATACATCAAGGCCCTTTGATTAGATCAAAGGGGAGAACATACTTCAAGTGAATTCATCAAGTACTACAAAGCCCATGGAATTGTACAATAGTAAATGGTACCACATGTTCCACAACATAATGTAGTAGTTGAAAAGAAAGAACATAACCCTAGTAGAATTTGCATGGAGCATGTTAGAAGGTAAACATCTTATCTATGCCTTCTGGGATGAAGATGTTAGCACTATTTTTAATTTGAAAAATAGAATTCCAACTAAAAATTTAAATCATAAGACTCCTTTTGAAGCTCTTTATGGTTATAAACTAGCATTAGGCCATTTTAAGGCTATTTTTACTTCTTTATGCTAGTTTACATTTCTTATTTAAACTTGGAATCGAACCATATAACCAACAATAATATATAATATGATAGTAACACTAATTCAACACACAAGGACACAAACCATAAGCAGCATACACATAGAAACATGTTTTTCATATGGAAACCCTTTCAGGAAAAAAACAACAAAGCTTGTTGTTATTGATGTAAATTAAGAGTGCCCACTGTATTACATCAATCTATTTTGTGATCACCCGCTTACAAGAAGCACCAAATCCCTTTGATTGTTTGTTAGCACCAACTCCCTCTTTTTTTTGTAGACACCTATCCAACTTACTAGATGAAACATGTGAGGCATCGAGCTCACGGATTTGTTTCAAGCACCAACTTTCAACTCCTTGGATCTTTTCAAGCACCAATTTGCAGGAGGCACCAACCCCCAAGCCTTCCCAATCTCCACAAGAGATGGAATCATTAACTTCCTATTTTGTAGGCACATACCCACATTCAAATACGAACTGAATGTTCAATGTATTTTGGAAGCAACTCTACCTGATCCCAGATTTGTATTTTATCACTCTAGTTCACTCAGCAACTCTCTGTAGCTCTCTTCACTATCCCTATGACCTACTCAACAACAGTCACCCTTAGCCCTTTGCTCTCTTGTCTCAACAACAATCACTCTTCTCTTTTCCACTCTGCTTTCCACAACACAATCTACTCTTGGCCTTGATTCACACATCATAGGCTCAATTCTCGGACTTCTGCTCAGATCAACTCATAGACACTTTCGACATTCCACATAGCACATAGGCACTTCAGCCTTAAATACAGAGCACATGCACTTAAATCTTAAACAGAGAGCATAGGAACTTCAACCTTTTCTACACAGTGCACATGAACCTTCAACCTTGCTTACATAGTGCACGGGAACCTTCAATCTTGCTTACAAAACATGATGCTCTTAGGGTCTCTTTAACACTGCATAAATATTGTCGGCCCCACTCTGTGGAACTAGCTCTTCCTTAGCCTCACAAAACACTACTCACACTTAGAGGTCTTTGCTATTGGCTCTCTCTAACAACTATGCTTCTGTACCCCACATGCTAAATCGATCTCCTGGGTTTTGTTCCTCTGCTATGTCCCTGATCGATGCTACTGCAATGTCCTTGTTTTACACTACAAATTGTATTAGGCATCGCCCTACATTTTGTTGTCGACACTGATCTTGGTCTCTACCACTACATTCACTTGAGAATGGGCACTTGACTATTTCCCCATACTAAGAATTAATTCTCAGTGCAGCTACTTACTCAAACCAGACACGTTCCTCTCTATCTTGCATCTCTCCCATCATTGGGACCCACCATGCCTATTCAAGACTCACAAAGCTTGACTGTACTTTAGCATGGCTTCTCTGTTCTTTAGGCATGGACATTGTGTGGACCATTATCCTTGTTTCTTTGTTCTCAGAGATCTTAAACTGATTCATCATAGTCGTCATTCATCCTGCGACCAAACCTTTGTTCTGTATTTACTCCTACAACTACCGACCCATACACCATCAATACACCTTTGTACTGTTGCATTATCAGATATTTTCCATCGTAACTTCACATTGGTGCAAGATTGCAAACTGTCGCTTCCCAACCATTGATATTCAAACCTCTTCTGTTTTAGCTCTCATTGAATCTCCACTATAGGGCCGAGTGTTGTGACCATTTAGTAACCATATCGGAGCCCTCTAATAGAAAATTTTGCAACTATGACCATGTGCCATCGATCATCGATCACTGATGGCCCTCTGTGTTCGACCCTAACCCTTTGTTCTTTGACTCTTTGTGACCATGTGCTAGTGCTTATATCGGTGCCACTTAATTGGTGATTCACCAAGGTGGCCAATGTGCCAACCATTGCAAACTTCCAATCGTCGATCTTCGATGTGACATCGTCACCTGCCACATCGCATCTTTTGAGTGGTGACATGTGTCACCTGAATATGACCCATTAGGCCACCTTAAGACACCTCAATTTTCTGCCACTTGTCCCTGTGTATTTTCCTGTCATGATGACGTCAACATCCACTTGGCCATATCAGAACCAATCAGATCTTTCCATGTGTCCTTATTAGAGCTCACCACCTATTGCCATGTGTCCTTATTAGATCCAATAACTCACAACCATCTGCCCTTATCAGAGCTCATCTGCTAGCTATTATGTGTCCTTATTGGACCCAATTGGATTTCTCCACGTGTCCTCATGGAGGAGAGAGAAAGAGGCCTACCAACATTTTTTTTGTAATGAATTCCTTTGTATTTTCCTTTTTGGCTTTCCTAATGATTTAACACTAGAGGCTCAAATCCCTAATTTGTGGGAGTTCTAATATGTGGGACCTCTAATTGTGGTCGCTGATTTTCCTAGGCTGCTAATGTGCAATCATTGATATGGCATGCCCTCCGATATGTCGAGACCTCTGATTGTCGATATCATAAGTCATTGATCGGTGAAATGCATACACTGTTGCGTTGCATCAAAGATCTTCCAATAACCGATTAGGATTAGTCGAGACCATCAATATGCGATTCCCCAGGTTGTTTGATTTCTAATTGCTGTGATGTCTTGGCCTCCAATCTCTGGTCTCCGATCTCACTACACCTCTAATTTGCAGGCTTGCGGTATGTAGGATTCTTCCTTGCTTAAGGCTTTAACACACTAAACTTCAACAGGTCCTAACTTTTGAACCACAAGTCAATTTCAGGACTTCTGCATATCGTTGGAATTCTCTTCAAGATCACCGTCCAATTGAAGGGGTCCAATTAGCCATTGAGCCCATATGATACCTCAAAACATGGCTCCAACCTCACTGCTAATATTTTGGTCTTGAAATCTAAAGACAACTAGGAATCACTTCCACATTGTGTCCTTAGCACCAGGCCTACAAATCCCATGGACTTCCATCCCGGGCCATCACTATAATCATCATTTTAATGTTTTTCCAATAAGAATGCTACTATGATGATTCTCTACATGAAGCCTGCAGCTACCATGAGATTCTTCCTGGGCCATCACTACCAGCGTCAATTGCAACAAACAACCAATCTTGTCTAGTTGACATCACTGGCAACACTCTTTCTAGTTTTTAGGCAAGCCAACTACCCAACACAACTCCTCAACATGACTCTTGACATCAATGTTAACAAACTTGTAGATGCCTTCTCAAGGACACTAGACATGCACACAATGCCAATTGTCTAACAACAAGATAGGAGAAAACTTGATTCAAAAGTTATCAAGTGTATTTTTATTGGTTGATGTTAAGATCATAAAGCATATAAGTTGTTTAATTCTTTCACATAAAAAGTTTTTGCGATAAAAGATGTGATATTTCATGAGCGTGCAAATGAAGGTCATAAGAAGGACAATTATGATGCATGACACATTCCTTATGATGATAATGATGTCAAAGAGGAAGCAAATGATAAGCAGGAAAAAAAAGGAAAAATCTAGTTGAGGTAAGAGGATCATTCTACAACCTAGTGTGAAGACAATGTGTAAGTATATCTGTGCTAAAATTGGAGTTGACATGTGTCTCTTAAAAAAAAAAGATCTAAATATAAAATCAACGTTGGCTATAATAAAAGAGAAAACATAATATGCTATGTATGTTTAATTACTTGTCCATATGACTTACATAATTTCATGTAAAAAAATTAGAAGTAAAAAAAAATGCAAGTAAGATGTTTAAACCTTATAATCCTAAAAAATATTTCAACATGTGATCTAAATAAACTACTTGAAAATCTATGTTAACTAGCTTGTGTTGATATCAACTTCATATATATCTATATAGAGAAAAATGTTAAAATAAATTATTTGAATTTTGTATATAATAAAATATCCAATGTCGGTTATGCATAAAATATTTTAATATGAATTAATATTGACTTATAGTTAAAAATATATCAAGAGCAAAAAAATCATTTTAATTTGTGCTAATAAAATGACTCAATACGTATGTTATGTAAAATATTTTATATATTGTTTTAAAAAAATATGTATATATCCTATAAAGCTATTGAAAAAAATAAGTTATGTAATCTCTATGGCATTCAAAAATACAATTTAAACAATGAAAAACTACACTTTTTCTTTCGCACTCTAAAATAAGTTTGCATGGGAAGAAATTTGATCCCTCTCAACTCATGTTAGATCTTTGCTTAAGATGGATATATGTTGGTGACATGGACACCGCTAGCAGCCATAAGGTTCAAACAAGCTAATGGGCATAAAGAATGGAGAGACACATGTCAATCCTCATTTTGGCTAATGAAATTTCTATGTTTTTTGCCTTTAGTTTTAAAAAATGCTTATTATTGTAATTTATGACAATATTCTCTCAAATTTAGGCTATAATAACACTTGACATATTTTTATTAAATTTTAATTTTTGGAATTTCTTGAAAATAAATAATAACATTTGAGGTATTTTTGTTAAATTTTAATTTTTGGAATTTCTTGAGAATAAATGGGTTGTAAAATGTAAAGTGCAATTTTAAGAAACTTCACAATTCATCATTCGTTATTATGTGTCCAGACAATCTGCGTAAAAATTGAAACATGTCTTTTTCTCCAAGGCATCTCATGATGGTGAAACACCTATTGAACTGAATCACAACTATTCCAGAGTTCCTAATCAATACATGGTCAACACGATAGACTACTAAAACATAGAACAACAAGCTAAGAATCATCTAGATTTGTGTTTTGTGCATTGAGTACATGATTTTAGTGATTTGGAGAGATATTTGGATCATCTTTGACTAACATCTATAATGCAAACATAGCTGATCAAGCAAACTATCTACCACTAGTAAAAGAAAAATGAATAAAAATTAACATATGAATGATTGCATGGAGAACCAGTAACTACAAAGGTATCTAAATTAAATGGAAGAGATGGACCAAACCAAGATCAAACCAGGATCAAAGTATGATCAAGTTATTTTAGACATTAAAAAGTAGTATCCTAATACAAAAGTTGAATTAAGAGTAGACATGGAAAAATTTTAATTTTTTTTATTAACAATAGTTATTTTAGACATTAAAGAGTAGTATCCTAATACAAAAATTGAATCAAGATTAGACATGGAAATTATTTTACTTTTATTTTATTTTTCTAAATAAAGGCTAATTCTATTAAAGTAAAGGGACTGTAAAACTACAAGGAGGACTGAGCCTCAACAGAGAGGAGTTTCTAGCTTTTAGAACTAACAGAACTGGCCCATATTTGGGGAGGCCAATTACGGTGTACATACAGTCAGATATTGCAACTTGAAGACTATGAGAAAGCCAAAAAATGCCTCCATAACCAGCATCAAATGCCAGGGAATCTTTCCTAGTTGTAGTAAGATCCTCAAACTTCCAGACCATAAGAAACATAGACAAAACCAGAGGGGAAAATCTCCTAACCACGTAGACATAACCATAGAAACATTGCATCGAAGACAGCCAAAAAGAAAGCAGTGAAAGCAAACAGGTGTAATCATATGACCATGTCTTGCTCTAGCAACACTTCCTCCACCAAGCACACGTTACCATACCAGACATCTTCACCATGTGCTGCCTCACCCTCCTCAATGCCACCTGGATGTTTCAAAGCCTGAGGAGAACTGCTTTAACTCCCTTCAGCTTCCACCGACGCCGAAGCTCCATGGATGCTTCTACCCGGCTGCAAAGCGACAACCTTTTCCTTTTCCTTGTCCGCTGCTTGTAATCCATCCTGCTTGCTGGCCTGACGGACATTTCCTTGTTGTTGCTCTAAACCATGGTTGCCCACGATTCTGAGACCTTCCTGAGAGGAATCCACCATGGCGCTCACAGAAGCATTAGTTTGAGACTCCTTGTTAGGACCTATGGTTCGTGCGACGGGCAAGGCAACTCCACCATGCGAAGTGCGTGCAAAACATGAAACGAATGAACCTTAGGTGAGTTTATAAGGTGTTGGGTGAGTTGAGGGGGCAGTCCCATGAGTTGGGTGGGCCGACCATCCTACGAGCGAGACAACACATTATGAATGAGTCGGCTGTGCATTTGGTGTGGGTCGGCTGGATGACACAACCCGCCACCCGCCCGTATATATTGGAGGGCGTTTGCAGGCAAATGATCATCAATCATTCGATCAACAAGTTCGAACAAGGAGTTCTGAAGTGCGTGGATGAGCTCGCATGACGGGCAGAACTCGGGTGTGAACTCGTTCAGAAAATTCGTTCAGACAGTCGTTCGGGAAAATTGTTCAGACAGTCGTTCGGGAAAGTCGTTCAAACAGTCGTTCAGGAAATTCGTTCGGGAAACTTGTTCGGGCAGTCGTTCAGAAAACTCGTTCAGACAATCGTTCAAAAAACTCGTTCGGACAGTCATTCGGGACAGTTGTTCGGGATAGTCGTTCAGAAAAGTCGTTCAAGAAAGTCGTTCAGAAAAGTCATTTAGGAAAGTTGTTCAGGATAGTCATTCAAGAAAGTCGTTCAGAAAAGTCGTTCAGGAAAGTCGTTTAGGCAGGTCATTCGAACAGTCGTTCGGGCAGGTCGTTCAGGCAGGTCGTTTAGGCGGGTCATTCGGGAGGTCGTTCAGGCAAGACTCGGGCGAGGTCGTTCGGGTGACCCGAGCGAGGTCGTGAGGCGACTTGGGTGAGGTCGTTCAGACGAACTGGGTGAAGTTGTGTGGCGACCCAGGTGAAGTCGTGCAATGAATTGGGTGAGGTTGAATGGGTGAACGGGTGGGCGTGCGGAGGGCAGCCGGGTGAGGGCGCGCCATGCACAACGAAATGGTGAAGTGTTGAGACTGTGAATGGAGGTGTGTCTCGGGTTGGAAGCGCCCGTGTGTGGCGACTTTGGGTCGTGCCCAAGTTGGGCAAACAACACGATCCTGTGACAAGGTGAACGAAGGGTTGATGAGTCGTGCGGCGACCGTGCAGAGGTGCTGACGAGCTGGGCAACCGAGTTTGCCGAAGTTGTGAAAAATTGGCTGTCTAAATTTGGGGTCTCCCAAGATTTAACTTGTGCATTGTAAAAATGAAAGGTTATATAACATACTGATATCGGGCAGACTCATATTGCAAGGAGTTGCCCCTCCCTTTATATTGTCGTGCATTTCTCTTGTATAATGCTGTTGATAATGAATGTGTATGGGTGTTCATTGGTAAAAAGGAACATTAGTAATACTTGCTAACGAAAAATAAACTAAGTTTGGGTTGTTAAGGCGTAGTCTAAAATCATAAGTATTGGTGAAAAGAAAATGGTTGGTAGTGCCAAACCTCGCCAGCACGGTTGAAAGACCACCGTAGGCTTGGGGGCATGACACTCCTCCTCCATGAAGATAATGGAAATGTTAGTAGAGATGATAGGCCTTGTTAAACTGCTCTAGAATCTAAAATTAAAGTTCTAAAAAGCATGATATGGGAATGGTCTACGGGAGGGGCTAGACGAAGGTGTTCTAGCTTGAAAGGCAGACTGGGAGGTTGGATGAAAATTTTGGTTGGCATCTTGCACAGTCTGAGACCACCTACGACCTCCACGGGTCCCGCCATGACGGCTTCGCATTCTATTTCGAACCATGGCTAGGTTGCAAGAGGAGACAATTGCAGAATAGGTATGGGCACCGGAACGAAGCAACCAACAAGGGAGAAGATGCGCATGCCTAGAGCAAGGCAAGCTAGGGGAAGAGCAGCACTAGATGTCAAGCGCCTGAATTGGGCTGAGCTTGTCACTGATAGCAGAGGAATATCTTCTGCGAAGAAGCTTTAGAGGGAAAGGGTCGCACCAAAATGCCTGAGAGAAAACCTTGGAAAGAAGGGCCACGAACTTTATGATTAAAGCCATCTAAACCGTGTAACTATCAAGGAGAGCCATAAATTCAACCTGCAAGTTAATTTGAATGTGCATTATGTGAGCTTGCTTGAACCTTATGCGAACATAGAGAAGAGCGCTCAACTGCATGTCGCGAGACATAATGTCGACGACAATTAATAAAAACATTAACTATGATGTAAATCACCCGCATCCGGGTTTATTTTTATTTTTATTAACAATAACCACCGGAATTTTTTATTTCAATGATTTTTTTTTTTAATAAATTCTCATCATTTAAATATTTCACTACAACCATTAAATTTGATAATATCATTTGATTTTTCAAACACAACTATTGATTATACAATTTCTATCTAAAATTTTCCATTTTATGTGAAAAAAATTTCTACACTTGGATTATGGAGCATGGTCATAAAATTCTTTAAACATGTTCATATCTCAATATAAAAGAAGAATGCTTAAGAATGCTTAAATAAGATGAACTATGCTAACTTGAAAATCATTGAAGAGACATTATTTAATTGAATATAGCCTTGAATTTCAATACCATCTTGATTAAGAAATCCGCAAGCTAAGTTTCAATGGTTTCAATGTGTTGAGGGAAGTTAACATGAAAATATTGATGGATCAACATCAAAAGCGCATTAGAGACAAGCATAATGGAAATAATCATATGAGAAAAATAAAATGAGCTTTCCGTGGAGAAACAAAGTGCTTGATATTTAAAGATGAAATACACCAAGAATGACATAACGAAAGGGAAACCATGACATAGACCCATCGAAGGAAGTGATAGTATCGATGTGATAGTAACTTCAAAACAAAATACGAAAAACTGGAATGTTAAAAGGGCGAACAACTCTGATTTTATTCGCTTATTTTCAGTACACATTTAATTTGACCCCACGTCGGCATAGATTTCCCTGGAGTGTCCCCAAATTCTTCTTTCAACACCCCACAACGTGAAAACCTTTTTCCCCTCGCCAGAAGGGCTATCACACTCGATTAGCTCTATGTCATCCATATTTTTAGCATGGGTTTTCTCTGAACTACGAGCACGGGAACGGCAACTCAACTCCCGACGGATCTCTTGAAGCTTTTCCTTTCCCCCAACTAAAAATCCTTCGACTTCCTCGCTATTTCCAAGAAATCCGGGCATAGAACTGTCAAGTTCCTCGTAGAGCTATCGCAGATAACCATATTTTTCCCTAGAAGGTTGGCTTATAAGCTTCTCACCTTTATCACGGGGACGCGATGAAGTGCCTTGGTCGCGATTTTCAACGTTGTAGCTTCTTATAACCTGCTTACCTTTCTGAATGGGATGCAATGAAGTGCTTCTGTCCCTGATCGTTGCGGGTTGTTCAACCTGATGAGAAATTGTCCAATCATGCAGTGCCCACTCTACATCTGTCCTTGTCCATTTGTCACCATCAAGCATCCTTCCCGGCTCTTTCCTGATAAATAGAAAGTGTTCGCTGTCGCTGTCAATACCGTGGAGATGCTGGACGATTGAAGTTACAGATTCTTCGGTAAGCTGCCCTTTGAGCCTTAAAAGCATTCGCACTTCATCTTTATAATATTGGCTTTGCTGTAAGGCCTACAGTATAGATCTCCCAAGTTCATCTCCTTGATTTAAGCCGATTGGCCCCCCTGGCTGTATGTTTTCGTTTACTGGAGGCGGGGGAAGAGATTCATCATGCTCTCTGCCTGCTTGTGGCAGATATTCACTTTTTTGATCTTTGCTCGTATTGTCATTCTCTTCTTCCTTTCTGCTCGTCATCGTTGTTGTTGGCACACAGTGTTAAGCGCCTCCACACAGCGCCTCCACACAGCGAAGAGATATGGGGAAGAAGATGGAAGCAGATACCTTGTGTTAAGCCATAATCCACACATTTATCTATGGATCATTTTCCTCATCCTTTTTTAGACCATTCACCGATGTTTTAGGTTTTTGCAGATTAGGATTTTGCAGATGGAAATAGAATTTGACCCTGTACGAGGACAAATCTTGGTAAAACGAGATTATTCATCGTAATATATCAAAATTATATTTTGTAATATTTTGAAAAAAGGTTATTTTATTTGATTAAAGGTTATTTGTTTTTTAATAGTTAGAACAATGTTGTGTTTTACCTGTTTATTTAATAAAATTTATTTGTTTTGATGTATACTTAAAAGTACTTACGTTTTATGTATTTTTTAAAGTAATTATGTTGATATGTGTTATTTCATCATTTTCTTAATTATTAGATGGTAATTATGAAGATATATATCTTTGTTTATGGTATATAAAGTAATTATTTTGATAAGAGTGTATATTTTAATTGTTTATATATTTTTAAAAGCAATTATGTTGATAGGCCTGTCTAGTTTACCTATTTTATGTATTTTTTATTAATATTGTTTATTTTAATTGTTTCATATATTTTTAAAAGTAATCATGTTGATAGGTGTGTCTACTCTA
>APFE031344854.1:0-25359 GCA_000404065.3 Pinus taeda | reverse complement strand
CTAATTGTATGTTGCAATCTAAAGGACTCAGTCTTAGTTTTTGGGCCGAAGCAATTAATTGTGCAAATTATATAATAAATCACACTCCTACTAAGGTTCTAAAGAATATCACTCCAGAAGGAGCTTGGAGTTCCATTAAACCAGATGTAAGTCACTTTCGTATTTTTGGAAGTGAAGCATGGGCCCATATTCCAGATGAAAAGCATAAGGCTTTAGAACCTAAGAGTGAGAAATGTACTTTTGTTGGATATTCTGAAGATGTAAAAGGTTATATACTTATTCCATTTAAGTCCAAAAATGTTATCATTAGAAGAGATGTAAAATTTGATGAAAATAAATCGGCCTGCGAGCCTAGTCCGGCGGATGTGCCACCTCTTCCTATCTCTTCTACTTTTTGAAAACATTTCTTCTTCAGATGATGAAAGTGAGGATGACAATCCTCCCCCACCCTCTCAGGATCCTCAACTTCCAAGATGGGTCCGTGCTACTCGGGATGCAGCAGGTGATCTTGCCGGTGATCCTACAGATCATCGACGTACACGTTCTCAGTTTGAAAGAGCCTCTTCTTTACTGGCTCAAGCTCCAGTAAATCATGATCCTGACACTTTTGCAGAAACTTCAGGCCATCCACATTGGGAAGCAGCTATGAATGAAGAATATCATTCATTGTTGGCAAATGATACATGGGATCTTGTTCCTCTACCAAAGGGACGCAAACTTGTTAGATGTAAATGGGTTTACAGAACCAAGTATGGACCAGATGGGAAAGTTGATAAACATAAAGCTCGTCTTGTTGCTAAGGGGTTTTCACAGGTTGAAGGCATTGACTACACTGAAACCTTCTCCCCTGTTGCCAAAATGAACTCTATCCGCCTTGTTCTTTCCCTTGCTGCCTCTTTAAAATGGGAAGTCCATCAGATGGATGTTAAATCTGCCTTCTTGCATGGGGACTTGCATGAAGAAATCTATATGGAACAACCCATTGGCTTCATCCAAACAGACTCCAGCCTTGTATGTCGACTTAAGAAATCTCTTTATGGTCTCAAGCAAGCTCCTCGGGCTTGGTATGCCAAAATGGATAGCTTTCTTTTAGAATCTGCTTTTCTAGGTGTTATTCTGACAATACTGTCTACACCAAGAAAGTGGGCAACTCTCTTATCATCCTTGTTCTTTATGTTGATGATCTTATTCTTACTGGTAGTGATCCCAACCTTATAAACCATGTGAAGTCCAGCCTTAAAAAGAAATTTGAAATGACAGACTTAGGACACTTACACTATTTTCTCGGTCTTCAAGTCTTGTAATCCAAGGAGGGTATTTCCCTTTCCCAGTCCAAGTATGCTTGTGATATTCTTCGTCATTTTCACATGGAAGATTGTAAGCCAGCTCCTTCTCCCTTTCAGTCTGGAGTCAAACTTTCAGTCTCTTGTACTTCTCCTGAAGTTGATGCTACCTTATACCGTCAACTTGTAGGAAAACTCTTGTATTTAACCCATACTCGTCCTGACCTTTCCTTTGCTGTTGGCCTTGTTGCTCGTTTTTTGCAAAACCCCCGTGAAAGTCATTGGAAAGCAGCTAAAAGAATACTTCGTTATGTTCGAGGTACAATACAGTTTGGGATTCATTACAGTGCCAAAGCAACTCCTCTATTAGTTGGTTTCACTGATTCTGATTGGGCTGGTGACCCTGATGATCGGAAGTCTACTGCCGGTTATGTCTTCACTCTTGGTTCAGGACCTATTACATGGGCTTGTAAGAAACAGGCTGCCATTTCTCTTTCGTCAGCAGAAGCAGAGTATCGTGGTGCCGTGGAAGCTAGTAAGGAAGCCTTGTGGCTTCGTCAGATCCTATCAGAATTTGGCTTTGAGCAGCAGCATCCGACTACACTTTGGTGTGATAATCAAAGTGCCATTCAGCTTTGCAAAGATCCAGTTCAGCATCAGCGCAGCAAACACATTGAACTTCACATGCACTTCATCAGAAAGCTCATTCATGACCATGTTCTTGAAGTGCAATATTGTTCAACAGATGATCAGGTTGCAGACATCTTCACAAAGGCTCTCACAGAGGCGAAGTTCACTAAACTTCGATATATGCTTGGAGTTCAGGAAGTTGTCACTAAGGGGGGATAGGCTCTAGTGCCTCCTTCCTTCTCCTATTGTGTCATATTTGTAAATCCTTCAATCCTATCCCAAGTTGTTCTTAAGGGGGGATGTTAGGATATTCCGACACATAGGAAATAGTTAAGTTCAACTTGGTCTAGTATAGAGTTAGGTATAGAGTTAGGTAAAGTGTGTTTCTTTACCGTTGTACATTTTGTAACTTACAATCCGCCGGTCACGATATGTAGTGATCCGACGGTTCATTCTCTCCTCGGTATTACCGACACTTGATCCGTGGCTTGACACCCGATTGGTCCATGAATTCTATTTAAAGCGCATGGAGGGTCATTTGTAGGTTCACCGTGCATGAGAGAAGCTTATGTAATTTTCATTCTTTTATTAATAAATTGCCTGTAGTAGCCACGTTGGCGCAGGCCGTGGACTGTTTCCCTCTCTGAGGGTTTTAACCACGTCAAAATACTGGTGTATTGATCTGTGATCTGTTTGTGAGCGGTGTCCTTTTGGTGTTCTGTCTGAGGAACTTACCCTGTAAATTCCTACACTAACCACATAAAAAGCTTGATCTTCATCCACCCTTGGTGGCTCCAAAGTTTTTGCCAGGACTTTGCCAAAACACAGGGATCTAGGTTTAGGCTTATTCTTTTTTCTTCCTTGATATTAAAGACACCTTCTTTATTTTGGCCCCATCTTAACTGATCCTACCCATCTGTTACCAAAATATTCCTTTGTTTTAATATGCTTAAGAGTTCTTCTGTTTTTGCTTTTATGGGGCTGTCCCCTCTGCAGTCTATTTTCCTCCAGTTTCTCCACTTTTCAGTGTCATGAGGAAGATTCCAGAAATCTCTAACTTTTATTAAACCTTGGGAATCAGTTTCCTGCTTGAGGCTCATAAAGTCCTCTCTTAACAACATTGGTTCTTGTTTCCATTTGTCTTCCCAGAAAAGAGCTTGGTCTCTTGCTCTGATTTCCCAGAAGCTGTTGTTTTGTATTAGGCTTCTGTTTTCCTAGGCTTTATTCTAGATGTAAAAGCCTTTTATGTTTCCTGTCATTCTTATAAGATCACTTGTTTGCCAGGAGCTCGCATATTTTTATTTCCAGGTTTTATCCCATTGTGCCCCTGGTTCTTTAACCCATCTCCACCAGATCTTGGCTCCTAAAACATTACTTAGACTCTCCTGATCATCTAAGCCTAGGCCTCCATGAATTTTGGGTTTACAGATTTTATCCCAAGAAACTAGGGCCCATTTCTTCCTAGTTTCCTCCTTGCCCCAAAGGAAGTCTCTCTGAATATTCCTGAATTGCTGTAAGACCCCTTTGGGAGCTGGAAGCGCAAATAAAAAGAAAATAGGGATAGATTGCAGAATGGACTTTGTCAGAATCAACCTACCAGCAAGGTTCAACGATCTGAAAGTCCATTTTTTTGACCTTGTCTTGCATCTTGTTGAGCACCGGTTCCTAGATACTTTTGTGCAATGGTTTAGCTGTAAGGGATTCCCAAATACTTTGAAGGGAGGAAATCCCTTTGGAAGCCCAGAATTCTGGAGATGTTCCTTTGAATAGAAATGTTAGTGTTTAAGATTTTTTTTTTTGATTTGGAGAGATTGACTTCCATACTTGAAGCCAAGGCAAAGTCATTTAGGATTTGTTTGTACGCTGAAGCTTCTTTGATAGTGGGGATACCCTATAACATGGTGTCATCCACAAATTGTTGATGAGTCAATGCTTGACCATTCTCCATTAATTGAAGGCCCTTGATCTTTCCTAAGACTTTAGCATTTTTAATGGATCGGCCCAATCCTTCCATCATGAGGATAAAGAGAAAGGGAGAGAGTGGGTCTCCTTGCCTGAGGCCTCTGGAAGGAGTAAAGATCTCTGAGGGCGAGCCATTGACCAGAATTGAAAATATGGGAGAAGTAACCATAGCCATAACCCACTTGACCCAGTCATGATCAAACCCAAAAGCAGTAAGGACCTTCTTGATGTAAATCCAGTTCACCTTGTCATACGCTTTTGCAATGTCTAATTACATGATCATACCGACCTGCCTTCTGCTGGTGAGTGTATGAACTATCCCCTGGGTCTGAATAATGTTGCCCATGATTTGTCTTCCTTCAACATAACCAGACTGTTCCTATGAAATTAAAGAAGGAAGAAGAGGTTTGAGTCTACTGGCCAAAATATTGGAAATAATTTTGTAAACCACATTACATAAAGCAATGGGTCTGAACTTATCAGGAGTCAGGGCTAAGTCTTGTTTGGTAATCAGGGAGATGAAGGAGGTATTGAGGGCTTTCAGAATGGATCTGCTTCTTCTGGAGTCCTCTACAACATCCAAAATATCCTGTTTGACAACATTCCAGCAGGCTTTGAAAAAGTCTACATTAAAACCATCTGGACCTAACACTTTGCCATTCTGCATATCTTTTATTACCGCACTGACTTCTTCTTTGGTTACTGGTTTATTCAGGTTAAAATTATCTTCTCTGGACACCATTCTGGGGATATTTTTTATAATTTCCTTAATTGATATTTGTCTATATTATTTTCCTTTGTGATGCCTCTGAAATGCTGAACCAGCACAACTTCAATATTCTTGTGAGAGGTCTGAAGCTCCCCATCTTCATTCAATATTGAAGAGATTCTATTGTGTGTTCTATTGGCTATGGTTGATCTGTGGAAAAATCTGGTATTTCGTTCACCTTCTTTGAGCCATTGAACTCTAGACTTTTGTTTCCAAAATATTTCCTCTTGTTTGCATAAATTCTCCCATTCTTGGTTGTTTTTGTCAGCTTGCTCACTTTTGATTTTATCAAAACCTTCTATGATCATTGCTTGGTTTAGTTCTTGTATTTTGATTTCCACTGATTTTTTGTTTACAAAAATGTTACCAAAATCCTTCTTGTTCCATTCTTTGAGTTTGAGTTTTATGTGCTTTAGTCTTTTATGAAGGAGGAACATTTTGGTGCCCTGAAACTGGAGATCTTCGGACCACCATTTTTCAATGCTGCTAATGAAATCTGGGTGGGAGAACCAGATATTCTCAAATTTGAAGGGTCTATTCCTAGGAGAATCAATCTCCTTGATTTCTAATTGAATCGGCCAGTGATCAGAGCCTCCGAAATTGAGAACACTTGCAGATATTTCTTTATTTGTGAGCATCAACTTCTCAGAGATAAAAAATCTGTCTAACTTGGAGGCAACCTGGGCATTACCTCCTCTTTTGTTATTCCAAGTGAAAAGGCCATTGTGCATTTCAGAGTCAACCGTTTTCATGTCTTCTGTGAAAGATTGGAACGCTTCTGAATCTTTACTTAGGATTCTGGTGCCTCCTCTTTTTTTTTTTTTTTTTCGAAGAGATTTAATCATGTTGAAATCTCCTCCAATGACCCAAGGGATTTCTTCATGTCTGCTTCTAAGATCTACCAGGGAGTCAAGAAATCTAAGTTTCTCATATATTCTCTGAGGACCATAAACATTCGTAACCAAGAAGGTATCAAACACCCCCACTGGTTGAATGATAGTTGATAAATAATTTCTCGATGCCTCCACATCTATTATGCTGACTTTTTGGGGGTTCCAAAGAGTGAGAATGCCTCCAGCTATGTTCTCTTCTTTGAATTCTATAAACTCAAATTTACTAAGCCATTTGCTATGGATTTGTTTTATTTTCTGAATGGAGCATTTTGTTTCTTGAATGAAGTTTGCGTCCAGCGTTGCTAGTTTCATTCTGTTACTTAGCATTCTTTGTTTTCTTTTACTACCTAGACCTCTGATATTCCAAGATATGAACTTCATAATTAAAGATTTGTAAAGGAGTAACTGGTTAGATATTTCATCTTACCCAAATCTATCATTAGCTTTCCACACTCCATCAAGAGCTCATTTTTCTTTTTTCTCCTCTCTTCTTTCTTGGATTTCTGGTAGCTAATCCTGGAGTTAATTTCATTTTTTTCACCCCTCTGTGCTCTTGTTTGTGGATGTTTTTACCTTTTTCTAGCCCTCGTTCCTGAGTTTTCCATAAAAACAACTGCTGTATTCTGTTGCATTCTTCTTGAGGCAGAGAATCTATTCCTCCTTTGGTTCCCTGCATCAGGAATCCTTCGAGACCCAAGTTTTCCTTGTCTAGAATTTCTTGTAGTTCATGATCTTCCAGATCTATTTCACTTTGGATCATTTCTTCATCCATATCCATTTTTGTTTCACTTCTCATGGCCTCTTTTTGAGAATCAATATCTAGAGATTGATTTTTGTCCTCTTTTTTTTTTTTTTCCTTTTCTTTAGCACCTTCCTTCTGATATTGGTTCTCTCTTGTGATTTCTTCAGTCTCTTCTAACACTTGAAACTTATTCTGATTACCCTTCTGCCCCTCGGTATGTTGTTGCTTTGACCCCTTTTTTCCTCCCCTTCCTCTACTAGCCAGTTTCTGAAAGCTTTCAGTGTCCTTCATTGTATTAAGTTTTCCTTTGCTATCTTCTTTGATGAGAGAGAAATCTCTTAACAGATGCCCATGTTCATGGCATCTTTGGCATTTGAAAGGGATATGCTCATAGTCTACTTTCTGCACCCACTCCTCATCAAAAACTTCCAGGATAAATTCATCCGGAAGTGCTCCTGATAGATCCATTTCCACACATATCCTTGCAAAGGAGGTATATTTTCCCCTTCTTGTGGCTTCAGAAGCTTTGACAAAGCATCCTAGTTTATTGCCAATGGCAACCAATGATTCAGTTTGCCAATAATCAAGAGGTAGAGAGTAGAGCCTTACCCAAACTGGAACTGAAGAGAAAGTCTCCCACTCTGGGACAAAGTTCATTCTCCATGGTCTCATATAGAGGCCGACTGCTGCAAAAAAATAGGGTCCTCCTTCGAATATTCTATCTTTATCTTCGATGTTAGAGAACACCACTGTGAAGAATCCTTTTGACCCAAGATGTAGGTCAATGCTTCCTTTGGGTTTCTAGTGATACTTGATCCACGTTTGTAAAGCCTTTTCAGTGGGCCATAGTCCCATGAATTTATAAATAATGGCGTAGGTCCCCATGTGTTCCCTGTGCTCCTACAGAGCAGGATCATTTAATATTACTCGAGGAGTGATTTCTGCTTTTGGTTTACAAGGTCATTTTTGTTTTTTGTCTCTTGAACCCAGACTTTTGTCTTCTTCCTCTTTGTCCTTTGTGCTGCTGTTTTCTTTGTTCTGGTCCCATCTGTTTCCTTTTCATTATCCCTATTCCTGTCATTTGTGCAGCCTTTACTGTTCCCAATCGGTGATTTACTTCTGTTGGCCACAACGTCTTTGTAGGAGGGTGTCGAGCTCCCTCCCCTGCCACTCTCCATTAGAGTCAAACTCTACTGACTTCAGTAACCCTAGTCGCTTCAGCTCTCCTGCGTCTAATCTTTCCAGTTTCAATTTCCGTCGGGTAATTTTATGCTTTAATCTAAAGGACTTAGTCTTAATTTCTGGGCAAAAGCAATTAACTATGCAAATTACATAGTGAATCACAATCCTACTAAGGTTTTAAAGAATATCACTCCAGAAGAAGCATGGAGCTCAATTAAACCAGATGTAAGTCACTTTCATGTTTTTGGAAGTGAAGCATGGGCAATATTCTCGATGAGAAACATAAATCCTTAGAACCTAAGAGTGAAAAATGTATTTTTGTAGGATATTCTGAAGATGTCAAAGAATATAGACTTCTTTTACCTAAGTCCAAAAATTTTATCATTCGAAGAGATGTAAAATTTGCTGAAAATATATCAGCCTATGAGCCTAGTTCGGTGGATGTGCCACCTCTCTCTATCCCTTCTACTTTTGAAAATATTTCTTCTTCAAATGATGACAACGAGGATGACAATCCTTTTCCACCTTCTTAGGATCCTCCTTTAGCTCCCCAACTTCCAAAATGGGTCTGTGCTACTCGGGATGCAACAAGTGCCTTGCAGGTGATCCTTGTTGGGTTGTGTTATATGCTTTCCACGACTAACCTAAAGAGTGAACCGGGGGGTTAGAGGGGGGCGGGTAGCCCCCCTCTACGGGGTTTGGGGTAACGTCCCGGGAAATTTTTTTTGGGACCCTATATTAGGTTGGGAAAACATACCTATGGTTTTTAGTCCATGGTTTTGGACGCGATGGTTTTCGGTCCATGGTATTGGATGCTTCAGAATGTATAAATATGTATTGTAACATTGAAAGAAAAATACTGAAAAATCAAGCTAGTAGTCCTAGTTTTGGGATCTAGGGGAAAATCTCTGTGTATATGTGTTTTATGTGTTATGCTATCGCATTGTTTATTTTATGTGTTTTAGAATTCGTATGCAGGTAATTTTTGTATGGGGTTAAAACCTACAATCCTATAGATCAGTGACGCACACGTTCTCAGTTCAATAGAGCCTCTTCTTTACTGGCTCAAGCTTCAACGAATTATGATGCTGAAACCTTTGCAGAAGCTTCAGGCCATCCATATTGGCACGCATTTATGAATGAAGAATATTGTTCAATATTGGAAAGTGATACATGGGATCTTGTTCCTCTTCCAAACACACAAAAACTTGTTAGATGCAAATGGGTATACAAAACCAAGTTTGGACCAGATGGAAAAGTTGATAAACATAAAGCTGGTCTTGTTTCTAAGGGATTTTCACAAGTTGAAGGCATTGACTATACTGAATCCTTCTCCTTGTTTCCAAAATGAACTTTATTTGCGTTATTCTTTCCCTTTTGACCTCTTTCAAATGGGAAGTCCATCAGATGGATGTTAAATCCACCTTCTTACATGGGGACTAGCATGAAGAAATCTATATAGAACAACCTCCTGGCTTTATACAAATAGACTCCAGCCTTGTATGTCGGCTTAAGAAATCCCTTTATGGTCTCAAGCAAGCCCCTCGGGCTTGGTATGCCAAAATAGATACTGGATTTTCTGGGTGTCATTCTGATAATACTGTCTACACCAAGAAAGTGGGTAAGTCTCTTATCATTCTTGTTGTTTATGTTGATGATCTTATCCTTACTGGTAGTGATCCCAACCTTATAAGCCATGTGAAGTCCAACCTTAAAAAGAAGTTTGAAATGATAGACTTAGGACACTTGCATTATTTTCTTGGTCTTCAAGTCTTGCAATCCAAGGAAGGTATTTCCCTTTCCCAGTCCAAGTATGCCTGTGATCTTCTACGCCACTTTCACATGGAAGACTGTAAGCCAACCCCTTCTTCATTTCATTTTGGAGCCAAACTTTTATTCCTTGTGGTTCCCCTGAAGTTGATTCTACCTTATACCGCCAGCTTGTAGGAAAACTTTTGTACCCATACCCGTCCTGACCTTTCCTTTATTGTTGGCCTTATTTCTTGGTTTATGAAAAACCCACATGAAATTCATTGGAAAGCAGCTAAAAGAATACTTTGTTATGTTCGAGGTACAATTAAGTTTGGGATTCATTATAGTGCAAAAGCATCTCCTCTATTAGTTGGTTTCATTGATTCCGATGGGGCTAGTGCCCTTGATGATCGGAAGTCTACTGCAGGTTATGTCTTCACTCCTGGTTTTAGTCCTATTAAATGGGCTTGCATGAAACAAAGTGCCATTTCTCTTTCTTCAGAAGAAGTAAAGTATCGTGGAGTCGTAGCAGCTAGTAAGGAAGTCCTGTGGCTTTGTCATATCCTGTTAGAGTTTGGCTTTCAGCTGCAACATCTGATTACACCTTGGTGTGATAATCAAAGTGTCACTCAAATATGTAAAGATTTAGTCCAACATTAGCGCAACAAACACATTGAACTACACATGCACTTCATCAGAAAGCTCATACATGACCATGTTCTTGAAGTGCAATATTGTTCAATCGATGATCAAGTTGCAAAGATATTTACAAAGGCTCTCACAGAGGCGAAGTTTACTAAAATTCAATTTATGATTGGAGTTCAGGAAGTTGTCATTAAGGGGGGATAGGCTCTAATTCCTCCTCCCTTCTCCTATTATGTCATATTTGTAAATCCTTCAATCATATCCCAAGTTTTTCTTAAGGGGGGATGTTAGGATATTCCGACACATAGGAAATAGTTAAGTATAAGTTGGTCTAAGGTAGAGTTACGTAAAGTGTGTTTCTTTACTATGTACTTTTGTAACTTATGTTCTGATGGTCATGATATGTTCTAGACATGAAGTGATCCAACAGTTTATTCTCTCCTTGGTATTACCGACACTTGATCTGTGGCTTAACACCTGATTGGTATATGATCTCTATTTAGAAAGCATGGAGGGTCATTTTTAGGGTGACTCTTCATGAGAGAAGCTTATGTAAATTTTCTTTCTTTCATTAATAAATTACCTGAAGTGGGCACATTGGCTCAGGCCGTGCACAGTTTCCCTCTTTGAGGGTTTTAACCACGTCAAGAATACTGGTGTATTAATCTGTGATCTGTTTTTGAGAAATGTCCTTTGGTGTTCTATCTGAGGAACTTACCCTGTAAATTCCTACAAAGGGGATATGAGAATTTACCTGCTGCATGTAGTATGAGGAGCTACCACAATATGGGTTGGAAGCCAAACACTATGTGGAAACATAATACTAGTTTTTACCAAAGAAACAAAATTGCAAAGCTTAACCCTAGACCATCTCCATTGAAATCTCGGATTACAAAGAAATAACAATGCAAAATGACAAGACGAGGAGGGTAGTCATTCTGACTGATTGTTTCATCGAACCATCAAAACCATTGTATTGTCTTGAAAGATCTAGATTTCCCATTTGTAACTTTGTCACATGGATGGGTCAGAACTATGGTATGCATACCCAACAAGTGGTGTGAGGATCCACACATTAGAACTCCAAGTGTATAAAGGAAGGGGACCAATGCCAAGCTCAAGTAGTTGTGAGGTGAATATGTCATGCTGTTTCCATTGTCCTGAAACACATTTTTATTTACAAGGAATAATTTACATTAGTGTGATGGAGACATAGTGGATAGACAAGGATTGTTTAAGTAATTGTGGAACCCAAGGTTAAGGGTTCTAGCCTCATTAATTTTCACACACACACACACACACACACACACACACACACACACACACACACACATGAAAAGGAATGATTTGGCTCATACTTCTCAGTGTTGTAACCTACAACTCTGATACCACAAGTAATGTACCTCCATATTACACACTACATTTTTTATTTTGATTTTAATTGTTATTTCTATTTAATTCAATGTTGCAATTGTAGAAAAGTTTTCTCTTAGGCAAAGGTTCTAGTTCCAAGACTATATTATATCTATATATTATATTAATATATAGATCTATATATTATATCACACATATCTTTATATATCTATAATAGATATATTATAGGAAATAAATGAAAAAGAACCCTGGTAGTAGGAGTGCCTATATGCCCATATTATCAATCGATATCTCATATAGGGCATATACATGGGAATATTAATTCTATATAGTCTTGGAACTAGAACCTTTGCCTAAGAGAAAACTTTGCTACAATTACAACATTGAATTAAATATAAGTACAAATTAAAATAAAAATAAAAAATGTAGTGTGTAATATGGAGGTACATCACATTTGGTATCAGAGTTTAGGTTACAACACTGAGAACTATGAGCCAAATCACAACTAGAATTTAACAAAATAAATGTTTTGTCTTACATAGTAAGGATTAAAGTAAAGAATAATCATGACAAAACCATCTTCAAGACCTCCTAATGGAGAGGAACTTTGGGTACATCTAGGTGGTGAGGCATCATCACATACATTAGAGTTGTTAGAGACTATGAAGGGGATAAAAGTGAAACTAGTAAGAATTAGAGTAGATAATGAAAAAATGTGGAAATCTAGTGGTAATCAGGAAAGACTCATAAAAATTTTAACTCGAAAAATAAATTAGAAAACACTAGGACAAACCTCAGATAATGGAGATAAAGAGGAATCCCTCAGAAGGAAGGATCAATATATTATAGGCGAGAGTGAGCCTATCAACCTGAGAAATTAAAAGGAACTATATGAAGAATGAATTAAACATAGTTCATCCGAAATGCTGCTCTTAGCAACTAGTTAGATGAAGAAATAGAAAGCAAAATCACAAGAAGAATTTAAGAATATTTTGCCTCTGGTATTTAATGGTGAACCAGAGGAGGAAATCGAAGCATGGTTGTTCAATAGGAATAAATGTTTTCAGGTATACGAATATCCCAAGAATCTAAAAGACATATTGAGTACTTACCAACTGAAAGGTAAGACATCCCTTTGGTGGGATGAAATTAAAAATGTACATAATATAGAAGATAAGGATATGAGTTAGGAGGACTTTCAAAAACATTTCGAAGAAAAATATCTAACATAAAGTTATTATGATGACAATGCTAAAAATTTCCATGAATTGAAGATTGGTTATATGACCATGAACGAATTGGTCACTAAATTCACTCATCTCCTGGGATATGTATCATACATTCATGAGGGGAAAGCCTAAATTCAACAATTCATCAATGGTTTACCCCTTTCCTTCAAATAGACGATTGAGTATGACAATCCCAAGACAATGGATGAAGCTACCCGAAAGGCCGGAATATGTTACCAGTAGTCTAAATAAAGAAATGATAACTCAAAACCTTGGCAAAATAAGAAAAATGATATATTCATGCAAGGGAATAAAGAGTTTAAATACTCTTCTTTTAAGATTCTGTCAAGAATCATCAAAATAGGAATTTCAAAGGAACAATAACTAGTAGAAGACTTATTCATAAATAAAATCTAAACAAATTGATCTAAATGGTGAAAGAGTCAATGAGAAGGAGAGATAATCATTGAAGTTTTGGGGTTGTGGGGAGCCTCATATACCTTGAAATTTCTTGTACAATGTTAATTTTAACCAAGCTTTACATAATGTACAAGAAAATTACTTCGTAAATAATGTGGTTATGAGTATTCTCGGAATTAATGTATCCCTAGAGAATCAACAAGCTAAACATAAATCCATTATTAGCAAGATAAAAGGTAATATTATGAACCAAGTTGTGTTAATTCTAATAGACTTGTTGGGTCTCCAAAATGTCATCCTTTTTACCCGATTTTCTTTTACATTCCTTTAATATTTACAATATTTTGCAGCTCCATAACCATGCACTAAGACCATTTCATGATTAAATATGGGTTTAAACATATTATTTTTCAATACATTTATTTTAGTATTTTGAAGGAATTTATGGTTAAATATTAGAAAAATAACATGTATTCAATTATATATAAAAGTTGGATGAGCTTTGTGATGTATATATGTCTATTTGAAGATTCCTACACAGTCATATTTGACCTCTTAGTCTCAAATTCGAATTTCATATTCAAACTCTTGAATATTTAAGGAAGATTTGAGATCATCATTCAATCACATTTTATGGAAAGAATCATGGGAGTTTTGATTCCTATCAAAGTTATGATACATTTTTGAGAGGATACGAAGAGATGTTACTTTCTAGATGTTACACATCGTTGTAACCACATGAAATATTCGTGGATGTAGGAAAGACACGTGGATCTAGGAGATATTTGTGGATCTACATTTATGTATTAGTTATCTTAGTTTTTGTATAAATATGAGTGCCTTCTCCTCTCAAATGGTGTGTTAGGTTTGGGAATGCTAAAGTTATGCTTGGGTGTTAAGTTTGGGAATGCTAAAGTTATGATTATGCTTGATGTTATGAATACTATTGATGTTAATACAATCCTTTGATATCTATATGCTTTTATGGTGAGATATGGTGTTTTTCTTCCTGAACTTTCCACCTCTCATGCACTCTAGGATGGCCACCTGATGAGTATGGGGTGTATTCTAATGTTTAATTTTTGCAAGATAAATTAGTTTCTTTTATGCACATTTTTTATAATGTTTATTTCAAATCCTTTGGTTAGATGTTTTGTTGCTCATTCCATTTATCTTCTTTTGCAGGTCAAGCACATTCATTTCATTTGCATAGAATATTTCATAACATAGTTTTCTTGCACAAGAATTCATAGGAAAATAATTTTTTTAATTTATGAATGAAATCTAAGCTTTGAACACACACTGAATTCTTGAATTTCTTTACAATTTTCAATGCCTTCATGGATTAAATTTACAAGCTTTCATAGACTATATTTACTCGCATTCCTAGATTAAATATTTGCATGCTTTCATAGACTAAATTTCAATTTCTTTCACATATTAAGTTTGCATGCTTTTACATATTATATTTACCTATTGTCATATATTAATTTTCTAATGCTTTCCTAGATTAAGTTCAAATGTTTTCATTAGATTAAAATTTCTTTGCTTTCCTAGAATAATTTGTCTTTGCTTTCGTTAGATTAAAATATTTCCTTTGTTTTTACTGCCTTCAAGAATATTCATTTCGTTGCTTTAATCAATTATGTGTGTATCCTTTGAATAGATTTCATCTCATAGATTTTCCTTGCATTCACAATCTTTAAAATTCAATCATTTTTTAGATTAAGATTTTGTTTTCACTTCATCACATTCTTTTGATTCATTTGCATAGGTTTACCATTCATTTCTTGCTATTAGAATTCTTATTTTTGAATTAAAATTGAAAGTTGATTTCCTAGCATATATTGTGCAAGTGTACTTCACAAGTATACGAAACTGGATTGATAATTTAATGCTAAGTAATTTAACTCATAATCAAATTACTCAACAAGACCAAAAAGCTAGTTTAAGTTATGTTAGTCCAAAAATAGTGGACAAATGAAAGTTGAAACTGGAAAAACATAAAAACTATTGGTTGGTACTTCTAGCAACTGGTACTAAAAGGAAGATTACTAGTTTTGTTAGGGATTGTATTCTTAATTTAAATGGGTTGAAAACAAAACTAGATTTGAATATCCTACCTCTAGGATCATATGATGTGTTAGTGGGTATGGATTGGTTAGAAAAGCATAGATTCATTATTAATTGCTTGGAAAAAACCGTTACTTGTACCAATGATGAGAGAGTAGTACATATTATTAGAGGCATACCTAGACCAAACCCAATAAGAAATATATCATCCTTGCAATTAAAAATATGTGAAAGGAAGGGATGTAAACTTTTTGCAATACAGATGAAAGATTTAACATAGGAGAGTAAAGCAAAGACTCTAGATGACTTTGCAGTGGTGCTAGAATTCAAACATGTTTTTGCAGATGAAATTCTCAAGTTGCCACCAAAAAGAGACATTGATGTTACCATTGAATTAATACCTAGGGAAACACCAATATCAAGGGAACCTTATAGGATGAGTGTACCGGAGTTGACTAGGTTACACATGCAACTTGAGGAATTATTGGACAAGGGATATATGAAACCAACTGTATCACCTTGGGGAGCACTGATACTTTTTGTAAGAAAGAAGGGTGGTACTCTTAGGAGACATATTGATTATAGACAGTTGAACAAGTTGGAAATAAAAAATAAATACCCATTACCTAGAATTGATGATTTGTTTGATCACGTAGGGAGAGCAACAATCTTCTCTAAGATAAACTTGAGATCTGGTTACCACCAATCATAATTAAATATCAGGACATACATGAGAGTATTTTTAGAACAAGATATTACCATTATGAGTTCATTATGCTTCCTTTCAGACTCAAAAATTCCCCAACCACATTTATGTGTCTAACAAACAATGTTTTTAGTCAATACTTAGATAAATTTGTGTTGACCTTGATTGATGGCATTCTGGTTTACTCTAAGATACCAAATAATAAAAATAATTAAGAAAGTATTTCAAACACTTAGAGAGCATCAAATATATGCCAAATATAGTAAGTGTGTAAGTGAGTTTTATCAAGATCAGACTCAATATTTGGGGCATGTAATATACAAAGAATGAATTGTGGTAGACCTTGAAAAGGTCAATGTAGTTCTTAATTTGCATATTCATAAAGATATAGTTGACACGATAACCTTTATGGGAATTACACATTATTACTATAGGTTAATTGAAGGTTTCTCCAAGCTATCCTACCCTATAACCTCCTTACCAAAGAAAGGAGTACAAATTATATGGACCCAAAAATGTAAAGAAATATTTGATTAGTTAAAATATTTGCTAAAGGTAGCTCCCATATTTAAGATTGTTGATCCTAATAAAGATTATACAGTGTGCATAGATGCTTGTTTAGAAGGATTAGGTAGAGTGTTAATGCAATATAACTATGTTATAGCTTATGAATCTAGAAAGCTAAAGGAGAATGAAAAAATATATGTTGTGTATGATATGGAACTAGTTGTAGTAATTCATGCTTTTAAAATGTGGAAACACTAACTTTTAGGCAAGAAATTTGTACTAGTAATTGATCATATCAAACTAAAATACTTCTTTAGTCGACCATATTGAAATGTAAGGCAACCAAGGAGGATGATTTTCCTTAGCGAATTTGATTTTGAAATCAAGCAAATTAATGGAAAATTAAATTAAATTATAGATGGATTAAGTAGAAGATTAAGCCAAATATGTGGGATCTTTGCTGGCAGTCTGTTGATGCCCCGAAAATTGTTGTATCAACATTGGGGGATAACCACCCTGTCCAGACCTTAATACAACTCCTTTTCCGTTTGGGATGGTGGCTCCGACTGGATATAATGGGACCAGTTTCCCAATAATGAATAAAAGGGGTGGATGAGTGATGGGTTGTCTATTCTAACGATAGGTGAATAACTTAATCTATCAACAAAATAAGAGAACTAATACTAATCCCGAGAACAATTATTCTTTGGAAATGCAGCGTTTGATGGTCTTTGTCTATTGACAGGCATATAGATGACTCTGTAAAATAAACATAGATATTCATTCATTCAAAGATTACTTCATCTAAATAGTTAAACAAAGTGATTAACACAAAATTACTGCATTTATCATTTATATCATCGATACATATATGATTGGAAGAAAATCATGCTATAAACAGCCAATAGTGGGATGCATAAAGGATGTTGTTAAAACACATATATATAAGCAATAATAGCAAGAGCGATCAAATGACAATTCATATAACAAGAATGAGTCCAGACATAGATAATAGTACCATATGAGCTGCTTAATCAATCCCAATATCAATCGCTATTTGAAATTCTTCCTTCAACGCAGAAATGCTTTTAAACAAAGACAGTAGTGCACATTTGTATAGAGACTTTCCTTATCAAAATCAAAATGATTGGTCCAGTTTCATAAAAGAATATCCCTGAAGTACAATAGTGCAACTTCAGGGTTTAAGTCATATACAAAACTTTACGACCCTTTCTAAATGCATGAAAGGGTCTATAAATACTACTAAACTAAAAAATCTATGAAAACAAAATCCTACTTAATTGGCATCAATTAATACTATCTATCTTCTTGGGAGCGATCTGGCAGTCGGCAATGTGAATCATGACTCAGGCTATTTGCCTCTAAATCTGAGCTGGCTTATCGCAAGCATTGGCTCCACTTCGGGTGGTCTGTTGAGGCGCAAGCTGAGTTGGGCAGCAAAGATGGCATCTTGAATATTGGGGATAATATACCAGATCGCATCTGTGAGGCATTTTAGGGCGGCTCTCTGGCTGTGCGGCTTCACTAAAAAGAACCAATAGGCATCCCATGTCAAACTGTTGATTCCCGCAATCAACCTTCCATTTTTCTCCAGCTCTGGGTAACATGACTGCTCCAACATCTTTGTTGCTGTTAATTGGCCTGGAGTACATTGAGAAATCATGTTAGACAAGTAAAGAGTATTATTTACCAATTCAACTAGATTACTAGTGGTTGTCTTGCATCTTAAAATCGCTCTTTCTGCCTTCATTAACTGAGATTGCCACTCTGTGAATAATATTTCTTTGTGCGATTCTAGAATCCTTGGTAGGTTAGCTGCCTGTCCCTGATCGGAATCTTTCCATTCCAAGAAATTTGTCAATGTTTCTTCGGCTTGATCCAAATCTGTCCTTCCCTTTTCTACTTTTTCACTTATGGATGCCGCTAAGTCGCACAATGGTTTCGCCTGCGTGATTTGTTGACACAAAAGCTTCATCTGATTTATCAATCCTTTATTTAATTGAAATGCCTCTCCTTTAAACTCATCTACCTAGGGGAGCTTCCTTGTTTGCTCAAGTTGAGCTGATAATTGAGCGATCTTCTCATCTTTGGATTTTAGCATTTCCTCAGTTGATGCTTTTAGTTGCGCCAGTGCCTCCGATAGCTCCTGTTGCTTTTGGACTGCGCTATCGTCAATCCTCTGTTTTTCTTCCTACAATTGCTTAGTCAGCTGATTGTTTATTTGTTGTTGTACTAGCAATTGCTGTTATGCTTCCTCTGCCTTTTGCCACGCTTCCAATAATTGTGCCTGTAGCGAAAAGATATCCTGATCTTTTGTCTTTAATAAATTTCTCACCTCCGATGCTTTATCTATTGTCGCTGCCGAATAAGCTCCAACATATTGCGATAGCTTTGTCAAGTCATCAGAGGGGTCAAAATCCTCCTTCCATAGCACATTGCCCGTTACTGTTTGTTCTGGGAATAAAGAAGGTTGATCAGTCCTTCTCCTCTTCCTTTGTCATTTCACTACAACTTTATGCTTTGGGCTATAGAAGACATCCAAAGGAGGAATCTCTACAATCTGCAAAATGACTTCGCCCGATGGATCCTTTGGGATTATTTCCGCTTCTTTTGATTTGGGTGGGTCATCGGTTTCACCTGAAACCTGCTTTGAAGTCGCCTCCTATGTGTTGCCCTCTTTTGAAATCTCGTCATCTTTAGAGCATTCCAGATTGCAGATAATTGAATTAAATTGCTACCATTCCTGGAGCAATTTCGGATCAATCTGTGTATCTTCATTTGCCTTTAAACTGCTCTGTTCTTGCGCTTTCGCCTGGGTTTCTTCCTGTCTCTGCTCATGCAATTTCGCCTGGGTCTCTTCTTGTCTTTGATCATGCACCTCCTCCTGTTGCTTTGATGTAATAGGAGGTTCTTTATCAAGTCGCTGCTCAGGCTCGCTTGATTCTGTTGTTGGAGTCATCGCTAACAGGTCTAGAGGCAGAGTTTGCAACTTCTGCTCTCTAAGTCTGTTAAATTCAACTAGTCCCTCATCATTGTATTCAAGTATGGCGAGCGATTTAACTTGATACATCGACTCGGCCGATGCAAACAAGTCCTCAAATTTGTCTTCTTTATGTTCGAACTTGGTCAATTTGGCCTCGTCGAGTGCATTGTAGGCGACTTTGTTTGGATCAAATCGCCTGCTCGGTAGAGTTGCCAGGGTCAACGAATTCATTTTCTCAGCTTCTTTCTCTGCATGTTTGAAATCATGCAGAGTGTAGATACCAATTCTCAAAGGAAAAGAGGGCCAGATGTGCTTCTTAGCTTTCTTCAGGGTTTGTGTAACCCCTTCGGCGATGATCTGATATGCTATTTCCCTGGCCAATAGTTTATCAGGGATGTATAGAGGAAGAACGTGGGGTTTGGATTGACTGCCAAAAACTCTAATATAAGTGAACTTTTCCTCCCCAAACCAACTCCCTATGGAAGTTAAATCCACCCCTGCTTGGTATGAGATTTTAGGGGCAGGCTTATTGAAAATAGAATAATGAATGGGGAACATGAAACCGTTGCAGATTTGATACAAATGGTGTTTATAGTTGGTCTTCCACAACATTTGATGGTATATGTGGACGGGTGCAGGGTCTTGCGACGTCCACCTCCATCCGAGCACAGGAAATTCAGAATTAAAACACAAGACATCTAATACATAGGCACTGTAGTAAAATGGGGGAATGAACCTTTCAGTGACGCAAGACTTGAATCTGAAATCAAGAATTGCAGAAGCTAACTTATCGGACAGTATATCTGCCCAATCCATTATTTCACCACTACATGCCGCCTCCATTAAGGGGACCATTTCTATGGTAAAATTGGCGGAATCATATAATCCCCACAATCTTCACATCATTATCCCAGCATAGCAATAAGGAGAGCATAGAGAATCGACCGAGTACTTACCCGAAGATTCGTGCTTGTGCTTTGCTGGATTTTGTCTCCAACCTCGAATGGGTTCGGATTCAGTCTCATTCTCAGCTTGGAATTTCTCCAGGAATGTCGTGTTATACTTCTTCTCTACCTTCGGCAAATGATACATTTGCCTTAAATCCTCGGCTCGGAAGGAACCGAAAATTCTCCCATCCGTGGTGCTGAAAGTTCTGTCGGTAATGAGGATTTCTTGAATCGCCCATCTAACCACATCTGTATATGGGAGGATTTTCTCCGAGGCCGCTATTCGATGAAGAAAATAGTTGGCTAAATCTCTTAGATTAGCCTCGGATTTGCTAGTGTTGTCGGCTGAGACTTGAATTGCTGTCACCCTTGGCTCTTCGGCTTCAATCAGATTATAGGTGCCTTGCCAAGTAGTTCTGACAAGTCCTAGGCATGTATTGTCTGATATTAGCCCTTTCTTTTTATTGCTTGGATCAACAACAGGTTGCCCTGTGGCCGGCGAAGCGGAAGCCATCGTGGTTTTCTTGGACTTCTTCCCCATTTTGGTTAAATCTATTTCTGCGGAAGAATTCTGCACAGAGATGATAATGGACGTAATACAGAAAATGATAGCGTAAATCGAATAGAATGAGATATATATTGATGAATTCATGGCGAACGATTGACTTAAGGTGGCCTCGAATAAAATCTGTAAAAAGATCGCAGGCTTACTATTTCATTAAATGGCCGTTAAGCCCTGTCAATCCTATCAATGCACGTCAATTCGATTAATGGCCGAATGATTTATTTGAAGCGTGCCTTGGGTATTTTGGCGATTGAGCGCAGATGAATGGCTCTTCAAAAGATAAGGCCTTAAATACGAATAAATCGTATCAAACCTGCTTTTAAAATTTTCTTTGAAAACTGCGCTTTTGCCTTTATCGCAATCGGGTGTCGGGGGAAGTCATAAATCATTATATTGGTTTCATTTGAAATCTTCGATCGCTGATAGCGATATCGCATCGCGTCGGGGGTAGCGAGTGGGGCAATTAAAAAGGTGTGCATAGTTAATTGCCGATTGCTGATAGCGATATCGCATCGCATCGGAGCAAGAGGAAGCTTTATTGCGTTAATTCATTTTCGCCGAATGCCGATAGCGATATCGCATCGCATCGGAGATTAAGGGGGCTTTAATGTGTTAACTCATTTATTGCCGATACCCGATAGCGATTTCGCATCGGAGAAAAGCAATATGTCCTCAAGTTGTGTTCCCTTTGTCATTGCGATATGCGATCTTGCGATTGCTTTATCGCAATGACAAAAGATTAATCATTTATGTTAAGGCTTTTGATTGGTTTATTGAAAAGGCTTTTTTGGTAATGTTTTATTTTATCTCTTCGGGCCTTTTTGAATAGAACTAAGTTGATACCAATTAAAAACAAAATTAAAAAAGGGACCCATTTCATATTATGGTTTTGGGATAATAATGATATGAAATGGGGGGTTGTTGTAGGGCACAACACAACCATACAACAAGACCTTGGATCTGACTCTAATGACGAGACACAGATCACAACAGTGGGCATACAAGGTACTCTTTCTCTTCATGCTAATGAAAATTCTGAATTGCATGCAAGTACAAGTTCTTCAAATGAGTCCATTGTTAATGAATGAGAGATGGTTGAATTGTTCCACTTTAGATTTGTAATGAAACATACAAAAGTGGAAACCTTTTTTGATTCGGGCTCACAAGAAAATTTGATTTCAAAATCCTTAGTTAATAAATTAGGGTTAGAGACCAAGCCTCATCTGAAACCCTACCCTCTTGGTTAGGAATGTGATAAAGCCAAATTACATGTAACCAAGCAATGTAGAGCTAAATTTGTGATTGCATACAAACTAGTAAATGAGGTTGACCTTGATGTTGTACCTTTAGATATATGTGGCATTGTATTAGGGAGTCCATATTTGTATGATAGGAACTCAATTTTCTTTCACCATGAAAACAAATATCATCTCATGAAAGATGAGGTCGAATACGTTGTTAGAGCTCATCATGGAAAAATCAGTGTCAATCTTGTAAGTGCAAGTCAAATGAAGAGATTAATCAATTCCAGCAAAGGGTGCATACTCATTTGTGAGAGAAAAATATGTGGAGACATCTGAAGCTTTCCAAGGTTGTGATCCCACTCATAAAAAAGAATTGTATGAAAATATTTCTAACTATAATGGGATTTTTCAGGAACCAAGTGGGTTGCCTTCAAAGCGTGAGATCTAACATGAAATTCACTTGCAGCAGGATTCTCCTTCACCCAACATTGGTATGTACAACTTATCAACCATTGAGATGGAGGAGATAAAGAAGCAGGTGTAGGAATTGCTAAACCAAGGGGTCATAAGACCAAGTTATTCTCCATGTGGTTCAACTATTGTGTTGGTGCCAAAGAAGGATGACACATGGAGGATGTGCGTGGACTACAAGGTAATCAAAAAAATACCAGTGAAGAATCAGTACCCTCTCCCTCACATTAATGATTTATTAGACCAATTGAAAAATCTTGTCTATTTCACAAAACTAGACTTGCGCAGTGGTTATCAAAAGGTTAGGATTGCAGAATAGGATGTATGGTATACTGCATTCAAGACAAAACAGGGGTTGTTTGAATGGCTGGTGATGCCATTCAAACTATGCAATGCTCCGACCACATTCATTGAGGTGATGAATGATATTTTCATGCCTTTTCTTTATGGTTTTGTACTTGTGTATCTTGATGACATTCTTGTTATGAGTAGGACATGGGAAGATCATGTGAGTCATGTTAAAAAGGAGCTTGATGTTTTTCAAACAGAAAAATTGTATGTCAAAATGTCTAAGTGTGAATTTGGTAAGACCTCTTTGGTTTACTTGGGTCACATTGTTGGAGGTGGACAATTGAAAATAGATCCTTCTAAAGTTGATGTGATTGTAAAGTGGTCTAAACCCACCAATGTTACAGAGGTATGTAGATTTTTGGGTGTAGTACACTATTGGAGAAGGTTCATTTCCAACTTCTTTGTCATTACTTCTCCCTTGCATGCATTGACAAGTGTGAAGAAAACCTTTCACTGGGGAGGAAAGTAGTATAAAGCCTTTGATACACTAAAATAGAAGATTAGAACCGCACCAATTTTTGCCTTTCTTGACCTCCCACATCCTTCTGAGATTGAGACAAACACCACTGGGTACACCATGGGAGAAGTGTTGATGCGGCAGAGGAAACTTGCATGTTACCAATTAGAGACATTCTCCCAAGTTATTGTGAACTATCCAACATATGACAAGGAGTTCTATGCCTTGGTTCAAAGTGTGAAGAAGTGGAAGAACTATTTAATTGGAAATGAGACTATCATTCACACAGATCACCAACCCTTGTAGTACCTCCAGTCACAAACCAAGCTTCAACAAGCACGCCATTTCCTATGGATGGGATTCCTCTAGCAGTTTCATTTGGTAATAAAATATAAGAATGACACTAGCAAAAAAGTGGCAGATATGCTTTCTCGTTCTCTTATTTTTGCTTTTATAGTTTTGAAAAATGCTTCTCTATATTTTAAAATTTATGCTGAACAATATGTTGATGATGAAGATTGTAAGGAGATTTATGCAAAGTTGACTCATGGATCATAGGTAGAAAATTACGATTTGCAAGAAAAATTGTTGTACCACCTTGGAAAAATTTGTATCCCCACCAATGAAAGAATACATGTAATCAGAGAGGCACATACCTCTCTTGTGTCAGTTCATTTTGGTGTAGGGAAAATTTTGTGTCATTTGTAGCGGTTTTATTATTGGTCTCACATGAAAAATATTGTGACTCAATATGTAAAGGGATGTGTGTTGTGTTTAGTTTGCAATCCCACCAATAGAAAATTGTGGCTCTACACACCACTCCCTGTTCTGAGTCGTCTATGGGAAAGTGTGTCAATGGATTTTGTGGGCAATTTTCCTTTGTCTAGGAGAGGTCAGGATTATTAGTATGTTGTTGCGGATTGATTTAGAAAAATGTGTGTCTTAATGCCTTGTAAAAAACAGATCACTATAGAGCATATTTCTCATCTCTTCTTCCAATTTGTATGGGTTCACTTTGGATTGCCCACATCCATTGTGTCTGATCGAGACTCTCATTTCCTTTGAGAGTTTTGGACTAGTTTGTGGAGGATGATGGAAACCAAGCTGAAGATGAGCATGACATTTCATCCACAGACTAAACGGAAAACATAGATTGTCAACTGCACAATGATACATTTACTCCGGGGTTACTGTGGCAAGCATCACAAGTTGTCGGATGAGGAACTTCCATATGTACAACATGCATACAATAGGGTAGTGCATTAATCTGGTTAGAGCTCACTATTCGAGACATGCTTTGGATATTTTACAAAGGATCCCGTAGACATGGTCTTTGAGAGAGATGAATATTCAATGAGAAAGCTCATCGGAAAAAATAACAGAAGTTCATTCAGCGAATTTAGATGATTCACTAGGTAGTGCTGGAGTAGTTGGAGAAAAGTCAAGTTCAATACAAAGTCGACATGACAAGCATCGAATTGATCACCAATTCTAGGTTGGATACAGTGTGTGGCTAAATATCAACAAATACAGAATGAAGGGGGATGGAAAAAAGTTGAGACCAATTTGATATGGCCCATTCACCATATTAGAGGAGAATGGAGAAAATATTTTTCCTCTTGATTTTCCAGCATACATATAGATGTACTTAGTGATGAACATTGAAAAATTGAAGTTTTGTGAGCCTCCTTTGATCATGGAAACTGAAGGGGTTGGACAGGCTCCTACAGTGGATGACTTTTCACCAAAATACTTGGAAAAACTACCTGAGGATATCATTCTTGATAAGAGAACCATGACTTCACGGTGGGGAGATGTAAAGTACCTTCATATTGGTTTCAAGGGAGTGCATTCAAGTAAGGCCCATTGGATTGAAAAGAAGAAAGTGAGGGATAAATTCTCTCACTTGCCAATTAACTAAAAACTTTTGGCTTCCCAAAAGCTCATTAGTGAGGAGGAATGATCTAGGAGGATCATAAAAGGCCAACTTTTTGAAGTTCTCAAAATGCAGTGAAACCAGTCTCAAATTGAAGAGCTCATCGTTCTAAATCCAATGATGTGAACGACACCTCAAATGGACACCGTATGTGAAAGTTATGGCTCTTTCAATCTTATACAAAACAACTAAAATTTTTGCAAGCATGCCCCACAAT
>APFE031344841.1:252303-291251 GCA_000404065.3 Pinus taeda | reverse complement strand
TTTAGTTGATTTATGAGTTAATAATTAGTGAATTAATTAATAATTAATTCACACCACTCATCACTAGTGTATTTGTCAATTAGACTAAATAAAACTAGTTCAACTAAGTCAAACTGAACACAACTCCATCAACTCCTCAATCAACTCCAACAAAATCAATGACTTGAGTTCTAACTGAAATCCATCATGCAATAGCTCAAATAACCCATAGGAAAATCGTATTTCCCTCTGGAATTTGCATGTGCCACTTCTGTAGCTCGAATTGAAGTGTTGCAAGAGGATAAGATAATGTTTATAGTCCAAATACTATTAAGAGCTAATAATATTCTGTTGTTCTATTTTTTGACTGGCAGTCTAAAAATAGACTCCGCCCATATGTCTAAAAATAGAGGTCCATCTATTTTTACCAACATGACCAATCACCCATAAATAGCATCCTGCAACTCATAGACCATGATCCATATGTCTAAAAATAAACATAGTCTACAAATATACTTTGCGCCAAAAAATAGCCTGTGGGCCCACTTAGTGAAGGCGACTTCTTTTCACTAAGCTCCATCATCTTGTTGCGTTTTCAACAAGATAATTAAGACAAACTTCATTTCTTCCATTCATAGGTATGTTTTTTTTTTTTTATAAGAAAGAGACGAACCTTCTATTAATCTGATCAAATTACAAAATATACAGAGTGCCCCAAACAGCAGGCGCGGCAAAAACCAGGGACCAAAGCTTACAAGATTCTTACAAATAGCACAAATTAGTTTCTACGACATCCACTAGACGGACCCGATGGTGACAATAAAAATTCCACTAAACAAAACAATTTCAAAACCCTCAGGCAACAGGCAGGAACCAATCCTCGCCATTGAAAACATAACCCCAATCCAACGGCCAACAAGCAAAGCGACCCACAAAGGGACCCACAATCAGGCAACCAGCACAATCAATCCCAGCTAATCCCATCCGTTGAAAGAAAAGTCCCAATCCAATGACCAGTGGGGATATCGCACGGACGAGAAGCACAGAGGTTAATCACACGATGAGAGTGGTTTTCTCTCACCTCTTGTTGCCATGTGTTACCCCCTGAGTGGAATCACATGCATCTTCCATAAAACTAGATACCAGCCATGTCCCGCGCGATAAATTAAATAAGGTTTTGGGGTTTTGTGTCCATGGTTTTGCAGAAAGCCCGAGCCCTATACAGGGACCCACCTCGGACCCCACTGCCCCTTGCCAAACAGACCCGAACTCAACTCTAAACTGGGTCCAAAAAATAGATACAGGTCCAAAGCCCTAAGGCAACACGCCCGATCCATCTCAGTCGTTGAATACATAATCCCGATCCAATGTTCATCCAGGATATCACACGGAAGAGAAGCACGGAGATTAACCATGCAATGTGAGTGGTTCTCTCTCACCTCTCGATGCCATGTGCTACCCACTGAGTGGAATCGCATGCACCTACCAAAATACCAGATACCATCTAAGTCCTACACAAAATACCATTTATGGTATTGCGTTCGTGGTTTCGCGGAAAAGCTAGAACATTCCCACAGACCTTGCTAAGCCTTTCGCCTGGAGTCGCCAACAGAAACCCGTTGAGCTAGATACACCCAAGCAGTTTGTTCTGTGTCATTGCCTGACTTGAAACCTTCGTCATTCATACGAAGGTGAACAAAGTTGTAGAGAGAAACCATATCCCCAAATCGTGGACGAATTAGGTGATATCATCCTCACTCCTGTCTCCCGAATCCCTTCGATCAGCGTTGTTCATCCATAAATCCCAATCTTTGGCTCCCAGAATGAAATAATCCTCTCACAATTTCCCTTCATGTAACAACTCCCATTCATGCCGAGAATCCTTGTCCTTATTGGCCACACCTTCGTTTGCCAACCAATCTGCAAGCATATTTTCCTTCCTTCTAACATGAACAAATCTAATCATTTTAAGGGTCTGCAAGTGAGAGTGGATGCGGTCAAAAACCTACAGCAGCGTCCAGTGCTTCGACACTTTATCTGGCAAAGTTCGACTGTGAATCTTCTTTGCTACTCTGATGATCAAATCTGAATCTGCTTCAATGATAATATTCTGTAAATTTTCCTCCACCAGGATCTCCAAGCATTGATCTAATGTTAGAAGTTCAGCCATGTTATTGGTACCCTTTTCCAAGTGGCCATGGAAGATGTATTTTATGTGCCCCTGAGGATCTCTTAAAGCACCCCAAAGCCAGCTTCCCCCAAACTACCCTTAGAAGCTCCATCAATGTTTACTTTGTAGAAGCCCTAAGGAGGGGGCTGCCATCTACTGGCCCATGTGTTAATTGTTCTGACTTCCTTCCTTATCCCTTTAGGATTGACAAATTGAAGACCCAAATTAAGAATAATAATCTCCTCATGAGGTAGAGGAGGATTCATGGGACTTGATCTCAAAAGGCTCTTAACTATTTCTTTAAGTTGTTTTAGGATTTGATTGATTATGTGTTGTGGCTCACTCACTTTATTTATGAAGATCCACCTATTGCGCTCTTTCCAAACATTCCAAATGACAAAGCCCGGTACTAGCATCCAGGCTTTGTTGATGATCTCATTCTCTGAGAAGTTCTTTCCTCCAGTTTTTCAAAGTGTTGGATATGCTGAGACCATCCCTATCGGTTTGTCTGAAGCTTGAGGCCACCCAGTCCCACACCTTAGCAGAAAAAGAGCAGAGGTTGAGCAGGCATTCAATTGTTTCCTGATGTGAGCCGCAAAGGTGACATTTGGAAGGGCCACTGAAGCCTTTATTTAGGATGTTTTCCCAAGTTAGGATCTTTCTTTGGTGCACAAGCTAGATAAATAACTTTATTTTCGTCCAGTGAGGAGTTTTCTAAAGCTCCTTCCAGACTTTGTCAGCATTTAGAAAGTTGAATCCTGTGATTGTTTGTTTTGCCTCTTTGAGTTTAAAGCTACCTTCGTTATTCTTCCCCCATCTTAATTGGTCATGTGAGGAGGAAGCTAGAATCCATCTATGCTTTAAGTCCATGGTGAGAATATCTGCCATGGCCTTCAAAGGACTCTCATCACTGTAACTTAGTTCCTTCCACTGCCTCCATTTTACATTGCTCCTTCCCTGATCCCAGAAACATTTTACCAATAATTGGCCTTTGTTGTCTATGTCTCTTTTGAGGGCTGCCAATTCAATCTTGTTAAGAATGGGTTCCTATTGCTAGTTGTCCTCCCAGAATCGAGCTCAGTCCCCTGGTCGGATTTCCCAAAAATAATGCTGCTAAACAATGCTTTTGTTCTCCCAAGCAAGGTTCCATATGTGTGAGCCCCTGATTTGGCATGTCATTATAATAAGGTCCTTTTCC
This sequence comes from Pinus taeda, assembly GCA_000404065.3. Classification (NCBI taxonomy): domain Eukaryota; kingdom Viridiplantae; phylum Streptophyta; class Pinopsida; order Pinales; family Pinaceae; genus Pinus; species Pinus taeda. The sequence continues at coordinate 287,904 of APFE031344841.1, read as the reverse complement.
TGCCAGTGCTTGGTGTGCTTTTTTTCCAAACCTTGGACCAGGAGGCATTCGACTCCTTAATCCATTGCCACCAAAGCTTATCTCCCGAAACTTTACTGAGAGTTTCCAGATTATGCAGCCCCAGGCCACCATGGCTTTTGGGCTTGCAGAGCTTGTCCCAGACAACTAAATCCCACATTTGTTTCTCTTCCCCTCTACCCCACAGAAAGTCCCTTTGAATGTTCCTTATCTCCTGCTTAATACCTTGAGGAGCAGGGATAGCTGCAAACATGAAAATGGGAATGGCTTGCAAGACCGCCTGTGTGAGCACAAGTCACCCTACTAGTTTTAAGGATCTGCATGTCCATTTTCGGATTTTTTCCTGAAGTTTATTTAAAATTGGTTCCCATATTTTCTTGCTGAGAGGTTTATCAGTAAGAGGAGTGCCAATATATTTGGAAGGAAACTGTTCCCTTTGAAAACTAAGATCCTGGTAATGTTTCTCTGTATAGCAATATTAGTGTTAAAGAAAAAAACTTTGGACTTGTTTAGGCTTACCTATGTACCTGCTGCCATAGAAAAGTCATTTAAGATATATTTGATTTCCCTTGCTTCCCTAACTATGGGTATGCCCTGCAACATAGTATCGTCTATAAATTGTTGATGAGTGTTAATCTCTCCATCCAAGGTGAGCTTGATCCCCTGAATTCGACCTTCATCATTTTCCATTTTGATTACCCTGCCTAGCCCTTCCATCATGAGGACAAAGAGGAAAGGGGAGAGCAGATCACCTTGTCTGAGCCCTCTGGAAGGTGTGAAGGTATTTGAAGGAGCTCCATTAAGCAGAATGGAAAAACTCGTTGTAGTGACTAGTGCCATAACCCATCTTATCCAATTCTGGTCAAAGTGATATGCTTTCAGAGTAGCTCTGATATAAGACCAGCTAAGTTTGTCATAGGCTTTCGTAACGTCCAACTAAATAATCATGCCTGCTTGCTTGTTTCTTTTGAGAGAGTGTACCACCTCATGTGCTTGGATGATATTGTTGAGAATTTTTCGTCCCTCCACATAGCCTGTTTACTCTTTCAAGATGAGGGAAGGTAGTAGGGGCTTGAGTCTATTGGCTATCACTTTGGAGATGATTTTGTACACCACCTTACATAAGGCTATGGGTCTAAATCCATCCGAATTCATAGCAATTTCCTTTTTGGTGATTAAAGCTATGAAGGAAGCATTCAATGCTTTCAAAACCTTTTTGTATTTTCTAGAGCCCTCCATAATCTCAATGATGTCCTGTTTGAATGTATCCCAGCAGGCTTTGAAGAAATCAACATTGAATCCATTCGGGCTTGGTGCTTTTCCACTTTGCACTTCTTTGATCACCTCACTGACCTCCTCTTCTAAGACTGGCCTATTGAGATTATGATTGTCCTCTCTAGTGACCAACTTGGGAATATACTGGGTGAACTGATCAATGAACCTAGATCTGTCCTCCATTGGCTCCTTTGCAATTTTAGAGAAGTGTTGCACTAGATTTGATTCCATGTCCTTGTGGGAGACAATCTCAACACCCTGAGAATCCTTCATCTTTGTGATTCTATCGTGTGCCCTATGGGCCATAGTGGACTTGTGGAAGAACCTAGTATTTCTTTCTCCCTCTTTGATCCATTGAATCCTGGATTTCTGTCTCCAGAAATTTTCCTCTTGTAAGTATCGATCCTCCCATTCTTCCTATAAAGAGTTGGTTAGCTTTTACCTCTCTTCGTTGAAGCCCTCTGTGATATTGATCCGATTGATATCTTGGAGTTTTTGTTCAGTCCCAATTCTAGCCTTGAGGATATCGCTAAATTCCTTTTTGTTCCAAGCTTTAAGTTTGGATTGAATGTATTTCAGTCTCTGCTTGAACATGTACATTTTAGTACCCTGAATATTCAGATCCTCTTACCACCATTTGTCAATTTTACTGGTGAATTTGGGGTGTGAGAGCCAGGCATTCTCGAATCTGAAGATCATGTTCCTCGGAGTGCCCATAAAGGTAGCTTCTAGCTGAACTAGCCAATGATCCGAACCCCCAAAGGGTAGAATGGACGCAGTGATGGCTGGTCCTGTGAGGAGGAGATCCTCAGAAACGATAAATCTATAAAGTTTTGAAGCCACTTGAGAAGCCCCTCCCCTTTTGTTATTCCACGTGAAGGTTCCACTTATTGTCTCGATGTCCACTAGTCCCATGTTCATGATGAAATCTTGGAAGGCTTCAAATTCTCTGCCTAGCTACCTTGTGCTTCGTTTTTTCTCCGAAAGAGATCTTATCATATTGAAATCACCTGCAACTATCCAAGGTGTATTGGGATATCGTGCTCTTAGATATTCCAGGGAGGTAAGAAGCATGAGTTTATCTGCTTGCTTCTGAGGTCCTTAAACATTTGTTATCAAGTAAATCTCTTTATCTCCTACAGGACTGCACACAAAATATAGATAGTTCCTAGATGCTTCAGCATCCAGGATTCCAAATTTATATGGATCCCACAACATGAGAATCCCACCTGCCGAGTTATTTGCCTTAACCTCTAAATACTCATACTTGATTAACCATTTATTATTAATTTCTCTTATTTTGTCCATTGAACATTTGGTCTCCTGAATAAAGATCATGTCTGGTTTTTCTTTTTTATTATGTTACTCAGATTCATTTGTTTCCTTCTACTACCTAAGCCTCTAATGTTCCATGTTGTGAGCTTCATTAAGAAAGGTTGGTAAAGGAGTAACTAGTAAAATATTTCATCTTACCTGAGTTAATTAGTAGTTTTCCACATTTGTTTAGCAGTTCCTTCTATCTTTTCCTTCCTCTTTTCCTTCTTGAGTTCCTTGGAGATTGTGCCTATAAGTTCTCCATCATTTTGACCCCACTCTGCTCCTAGATTTTGCGGTTTCTCTTGACACTGGTTCCCTTCAATTGTGCCCTCCATAGAAAGAGCTGTTGAACTCAATCATATTCTTCTTTTGGTAAGGAGTCCACTCCTTTATTCCTTCCTTGTTCCAGAAATAGTTCCAGATCCAGATTTTCCCTGTCTAGAATCTCCTATAGTTCATGGTCCTCTATTCCTGCCTCACTTGGAGTCATCTCATAGTCTTTACTGATCTCCATGCCACTTGGTAGATCCTCCTTCTGTTGGTTTTTTACTATGATATCCTCCATTTCAGCTTCTGTTTCCTGCTCCTTAGCTACGTTCTCCCTATCCTGGACAATATTCACATTCTCCTCTACTTTCTCTAGGATTTTGAAACTATTGTGTCTTATATTTTTGTCTTCACTGCTTTTCTTGTGTGACCTTTTACCCACTTTCCCTTTCGCCCCAACCTTGGTAAAACCCTCATGATCTCTATCCAAAGAGTTTTTCCCATTGCCTTCCATACTATTTGTTGGGCAGTCTCTAAATAGATGGCCATGTTCATGAAATTTGCGGCACCTAAAAGGTATGTGCTCATAGTCCACCATTTCCACCCAGTCTTCATCATATACCTCTAAAATTATAGCTTCCGGAAGGGCTCCAAATAGATCCATTTCCACACATACTCAAGCAAAGGAGGTATGTTTACCTTTGAGAGTTGCCTTTGATATCTTCAGAAAAATCCCCAGCTTGTTGCCTATGTCTTTCAGAGATTCTAGTAGCAGTAATCCAGAGGTAGTGATTATAGTCTAATCCAAATTGGTACAGGTGTAAATGTTTCACATTCCAAGACAAAGTTCATCATCCATGGTCGCATGTAGAGTCCTGCCGCAGCATAGAAATACGGCCACCCTTCAAACGCTCTGTCTTTGTCCTCTAGGTTTGCAAACACCACCGTGAAGAAGCCCTTAGAACCCATATGTAAATGTATCTCTCCCTTTAGCTTCCAATGGCTTCTAATCCAGATGTGTAATGCCCTTTCCATTAACCATAGCGCCATGAACTTGCAGATAATCGCATGTTCTTTCATATGGTCCCTGTGCGCTTGTATTACTAGATCACTCAATATGACCTAAGGAATGATGCTTGATTTGGGTTTGCAGACTCCCTTAGTTCTTGTGGAAGTCATTTTTCCATTGCCGCTTCCCTTCTCTGTTTCTTTACTTGTTTCCTGTTGATCCCCTTCCTGACCCTAGGGTTTGTTTCTTCCAACTGTCTCCTTGCATTTTGCTTCTAAAATATTTTCCAATAGTTTTTTGAAATGCTTCCCTCCTGCCTCCTTCTGTGACTACCTGACTATAGGAGGGAGTGACGCTCCCCCCTGTGTGTCCCGCCATGTAACCCTAATGCAAAACCCTAGCATCAACTTCGATCCTCATTCAGGTTCTACGTCCAGTTTTCTTTCATAGTTATGTTCTTGAAAACCCATATGTTAATGATTTTTTTCATAAATTTATGGCCTTAGGCTTATGCTTGCTTACCTATTTGCCTACCAACATTTTCCTTCTTTGTCTTTTTGTCTTTTACTATAATTTTCATTCCCATGAGCCAATGTAGGGATTTTCTCCATATTTGGACAACAAGATTCATTTTTTGTTTTCAAATTTCTTATGCACCCTCTTATTATCATTATTCATTGTAAATAATGTAGTAAACAATTGATTTTTTAAAATGAAGATGTTATTTTTTGCGTAGTGTGGGTTTAATGGCATTATTTTGTATTTTTGGTGCCCTAGGACTAAACTTTGAAGTTGTGCATTACACACTTACACTACAAATATGCCAAAGCCCTTTGAGCCATTTTTTAAGTATGGGGAACCTGATAATGGAAGAAATCAAAAATATCTAAGTGGCAAATTGTGCAGGGATAGGATGACAGGAGGGGTTACCTGATTGAAGTACTATCTAACTAGACTTGATGTACATGATGCTGGGATTTGTCAAAAGTTTAGCTCAGAGCTTGTCTGATCTGCATATGAAGCAATTGGGTAAAAATACAAAAATAAAGAAGAGGCAACTACAAACAAGGTCAAACATGTAGGCATATATTAAGGGTTATCTTCTTTTGAGATTGAGTTTGAGGGTAGTGGGAGAGGCTCCACAACTTCAACTACCGATGTTGTTGGGATTGGGAGGTCATCATTTTTTGTTCCATGAACTAGACATGGAGCACAACCTTTAATAAAGTCAATGGTTAAAAAAAAAGAGAAGCAAGAAGGAAAAAATGTTTTTGGGAGGTAACTTTACTAAAGTAACTTATCTATTAGCATCACCAAAAACAATCCATTTTTGCAGCCAGTGTGGTTTTATTGTGATTGAGGGCCTAGGGTACAAAAGTGTTACATATGAGGAGTTGCAGGGGCCACTCCTTCAAGAAAAAAAATAAGGAAATCAAATATAAATTGGCGGAGTTGAGGTAGTCATGGGAAATCTTTGGATGCATAATGATGTTTGATGGTTGGAAATATAGGAAGGGTAGGAACCTTCTAAATTTCTTGGTACATTTTCCTAAAGGTACCATGTTTATTAAATCAGTGGATGCATCATCACATATAAAAGATGCGAAATTTTTATCTGATTTTTCAGATCGGTGTTTCCATGATATTAGTGTGCAAAATGTGGTGCAAGTCATAACAGATAATGAAACTAATTATATGATTGGTGGTATGATGTTTATGGATAGAAACCACTCATTATTCTGAACTCCATGTGCAAAACATTTTATCGATTTGATGCTTGAGGATATGGGGAAACTCTCCTTCATCAAGGAGGTGATTGATATGGCTAGGACCATTCCCAAGCTCATATATATGCATGCTTTTGTTCTTAACCTCATGTGGAGATGCCCCAAAAACAGGGAATTGTGGCATCTTGCAATCACATGTTTTTCAACCAACTTCATTACTATTCTACCTTTTCCTCAATGCCAATTTGACTTGAAAAAAAAATTGTTTCTGATGAGTGACGTGGTTGTAGATACAACAAGAGACAAGATGGGAGATCCATTGCAAAATTGGTGTACACTGACACCTTTTGGAAAGGAGTAGAAGAAGTGTGCTCAATTAGTGAACCTATAGTAAAGGTTCTGAGTTTAGAAGATGGGAATAGGCCTGCAATGACTTATTTGTATGAGATCATGGATAGGTCCAAAGAGACCATTAGTAATTATTATGTAAATAAGGGTTTTGTTGGTTTTAATAGATAGATAGTGTTATGGGATGTGATTGATAGTCAATAAACAAGGATGCGTCATCAACCCATCCATGCAGCAACACTTTTCCTCAACCCCTCATTTTTCTGCAAATAAAACTTGGATTTTGATGGTGAGTTGATGGAAGGGGTCCATACATGTATTCATAGGATGGTACCTCATCACGAGCTTTGCAGCAAAATCAATTGTGAGATACAGATGAATTAGGATGGTGTTGGACTATTTGGCTTTATTGATGTTATTTATAAAAGGACCATCGCCATGCCATGTAAGTGACAAGTCATGACTCATTATGAATTCAATTATGTTTTATTTGAAAGTTTAATTATATTTTAACTTTTTAACTTTTCTTTAGTTTGTTTTATATGTTTGGTGGCGAAGCTATAGTGCAAGGGAACCAAATTTGCAGAAATTAACCATCATAATCCTCAGTCAGACATGTAGCGCTTTGGGGTGTGAGTGCAATTGGGGTGTATTTGAGAAAATACACTCAAATAAGTGCAACAAGTTATAACTTTGAGCTTAAGCCTTCAATTGAGCAATTATATTTAATGTAATTCATGACCCTTAAGTGTCAAGACTCATTAATTTTTATATGACACTTTTACAAGTTGGAGTTTTCACACCTCAATGACTTGGTGTATGTGAATTACAATCTTCGACTATGGATAAAGAAAATAGAGAGAACAATGGATATGGATTTTATTTACTTAGACAATATTGATGTATTTTCTAAGTGGAGGGTGGAGTCTTAGGTCCCCATCATGGAGGAGTCACCTACATGGTTAGAGGAGGAACCATCAGTATAGGTGTAGCAATAAGAGGAGGATTGGGGGGGGGGGAAGAGGAGGAGGAGGAGGAGAATGTGGGAGCATCATCATATTTTGTATTGGTTCTCCACATTTGAGTCATTGATTGGAAAATTATTAGGGATCAACAAGATTTGGTATCGCCTTTGATGTATCATTTTTATTTGACATATACTATATCATATATATCAATGGTTTATTCATATTTATGTGCCAATTTATTTATTTCATGTTTTTTATTTATATGTTTACAAATGTGAAAAAAAAATGAATATATTTTTTATTTGTTAATGTTTACCGATACTTGCTGTTTTTTTTTGTCAGTGTTTCCAAAAAGATGTTTTCAAGACCCTCATCGATATTTTCCCAATGTCGATGTTTTCAAAATTTGGAATTATTGATAAATATCCTCTCTTCCAAACAATTATTTCATTCTTGAAATACCTTAAATTTTGGATTTACTTGTCTTTATCTTGTTCCATTTGATCCTTTAGGTTTCCTACCTACTTTTATTTACTTCAATGGTTACAATATTATAAATCATAACATATGCGTGATGAGTGGGCACAACTAATTTCCACGATCCCCTTCCATATTTTATTACATTGGCATTTCTTCGATATCTAATGGCCAAGTCCTCTTTAATCAGACTTTTCGAATGTAGATTAGGCTTCCACTACCATGAGGGTTTAAAATGGAGTTGGAGTTTGATGACAGAGAATGGCCAAGATCCCTTTGATCCAACAGCCTAACAATGCAATACCCCCCCAACTAGCGTTGGTGCTAAAAAAAAGTTGTTCCCCTGATGAAAGGAAATGCTCCAAGTTAATCATGATCAATGAACTTGACCCATCATATATATTTACCCACACACACACATTATTTTGGTGGTTATACTCTATGTAACTGTTGGTCCACACTGATTTAACAGTTCTGATCACCCATCAAAATCAATGGCTCACAGTTATTGCAACCCCCCCTCCCCCGATCCGTGATGTTAGCAAGGAGGGGAAAGGGGGTTCTGCACTCCAGGTTCCACCACAAATTTTTTCACCCTCAATTTAACAACAAACACTTTAATTGCCAAGATCCATGCTTCTCATAAATTGTGGGAGGGGGGAAGGGTACCCCCAAGACGTCATTGTTGGGGGGGAGGCTGTTTGGGGGTCAGTCCATAATCACATTTTTTCTCCCTCTCTGGAATTATGGTCTTTAGTATAAATTTCACCATGAATTTTCAGCAACTTGATTTTGTGAATTGATGGGAATTAGTTGAATGGATCATATTGTTGAGTTGAGGCTTCTATGATCCATATCAGGTTTATGGGAGATTTTTCGGCGTAAATCACAAGATCTATCATTTGTCGACACGTTTTAATGAGTTGTTGCAGGCCTAAATTATTTTGATACACAATGTTGTATGTTTTGTTTGAAATGCATATAAATTCTAGTGATATATGTTTTATTTTGAACTTGGTGGCATCTAGAAGGTATTGGAGTTTAACATAGGCACAAAAGTATAATTTTAATCATTATACATGATTAGTTAGTATCTAATTTCTTAGCACCTTTTTTGCCAAATTTCACCTATTGTTCCACCAATTCTAAGTTTGTAAACATAATTTCATCATTTTTATTCATCGTTATTGTATATTACAAGCTCCTTATGATTTAAATCAAATAATTCATCAATAATCTATAATTTTCTCTAAAACATTTTTTGACCCACAACAACATCAGTACATGCTTTCGTTTTAAAAGAAAGTACATGACCTAAACAATTTATGACACATGTAACATGACAAGTTGAATTGAAACTATGATGAGTTAGTAAAACAAAAGCCAAGGTAAAATATCCTCATCACTTATTGTTAAGATTCCTGTTATATTCAAGGTTCCAGTTCTAGATGCTTCCAAATTCTTTTTGACTAGAAATTTGATATAACTTTCCATTCTGGTTTTCAAAACCATATATCAGGCTTTCAAAATCAGATATCAGGCCATTTGCAACATGATTTTGGTATAGCTCCGTTGGAACCTGATATCAAATAATGTGCACTGAGTCAACATGGTGGTAGGGACCAACCCACCCATCATATCACTCAGAATAGTTCATCGCCTCCCTATTTCACATTCGATATACATTGTCCACCATTGATTTATACATCTTGCCATGCACTAGACCTTTCATGTAAGATGCATTTTATTGGAGAATGCAGCCCCGTTCTCAGTTATGTTATGCATGTACCCCTAATACCCTACCCTCCCTCTCCTCCTTGCTTACGTAACAAAACTCATGCCCTAACAACTGTAGATCCATTTCATGAACATATGTGACTTACACTAAATGAAAGTATGAAAAGATGATTCTATATATTTATTTTAATATTAAAAGACATCTGATTATTGATTTTTTCCATTTATCAAAACTTTTAGTATCAAATATATTATCTTTCAAGCATTAATTTCAATGCAATATTTGTCAATAGGCAAAGCATGTTAGATTTTGAACCATCATCAATTAAAAAATTGCCAATGATATGAAAAAAATACATAAACGAATAAGTAGACATGACACCAACACAATTACAAAAGTAGATATCACACTAGACATGACGAAACAAGTAGAAAACACACAAGAAACATAGGCAAAAAGGTATTTTGTCCAAGTTTAGCTAGTTGGATATCATATTTATTTTATTTTTGAGAATTAATTTCAATCTAGTGCTTATGACCAGGAAAAACAAGTTCCATTCTATACCAATATCAATTGAATATATTAGTATCAATATAAGAGAAAGAAATTTCCATGACAATGTGTTGGTTACATATATAATGTTTTTGGACAAAGTAAATAAGGAAAGACCAATACTCAATGTACCTTTGACAAATGATAAGGTGAAATAACATCAACATTGTTTCTGCCTACACAACTTATCAACAAAATGAGAAAATGAATATTGTAAATTTGGGATTTCTATTACAAATTTCGAAATAATACCGAGCACAAGTATGATGGTGGTAATTGTGAGAAAATAATCTCACTAACTAATTCTAGCATTGTAGAAAAAAATCTTCTTGTTTGTGCAAAACACTAATTTTTTCCATGTGACAATTACAAATATGTCGCATAATCCAAATATGTTTCTAGTTGGCATAATCAGCTATATTGCTACTTCAGAACCACAGACAGGGATGAAAAACACACTATAAATAAAATATGGAAACATTAATGAGGACAAAGCAATAGTAAGCTCAGATTTATTTGCATGGTTCAATGCTAGTAACTTATTGTTTGCCTCTTATATGATTTACATGTATTGCTTTTACAAATATTACATATGTAGCAAGTTTAGGTGCATGAAAAATTATATTTTTCAATTATAAAAAAAAAAAAAAAGGATTGTTCCTCATATTGCTAAAAAATATAGTTAGAAAACAAGAAATATTTTCTCGACTTCACAGTCAACATTCATATGTTCATTGAAATCAAAGAACAAGCTAGAAAATCTTAGAAAATCGATTTCTTCACCTATTGGAATATGCACCATAAATATATATATATAATATATATATATATATATATATAATATTATTATATATATATATATTATATATATATATATATATATAAAATATTATATATATATGAGATTTAGGTTGCTAAGGCTTGGTTTTCTATATCAATTTTGCAACATTTACAAGGACGATTAACACCAACAAATGCATATACAAATCCCTTTGAAGCTGCATGTGTAAAATGCAGTGATCCAATCACATCTCCCAAAACAATGAATGGAACTATAGTTGATTGTTCCAAATAAAATCAACACTATCCATTTGTTTGCTTCCATCGCTTGAAATATATGATACATGGAAACAACAAGACTACAACATATTGTATTCTTAGATGTGCGAAATTGGAAAAATTATTGCCAAATTTACAAAATGTTTCGTATTAGCAATATTGTGTATAAAAATAAGCGATTATTGATTTGATGGTTAGTTTCCATATTTATGGCACATTTATAGTAAAACATCAAAACATGATTGTGCACATACAATAACAATTTTTTTATTTGCATTGTCAAACAATGCTTGTAAATATGCAATTAATGTTGGAAATAATAAGAGGGGGAGAAGGGGGGCGGTCGGAGGTGAATCAGTAATTCACTTATTTTAATTAATTTTACACTTTTAGAGCATTAAATAGTGTAAGCATAAACCAAATTAGATAATAAACATCACATCACATGAACAATATATAAGAAATTTTAGGTAGAAACCCAATGTAGGAGAAAACCACATAATGCTTTCTAATACATTTGATGAGTACAAAAAGAAATTATCACCACCAACACCCTAGTACTTATTTAGAAAGGCATTCAATTTTATCAGGGAGAACTTACTCCTTGAAAGAATGCACCAACACCTTGGCTTTACTAGCACCAACTAGAAGGATATGCTAACACCATGCTAGCTTCAATCTACTACCCTACCACCTTGAAGTGTTCTCACGTAACAATCTTAAGGAGTATTCAATCTCTTCCTTGCACCACCCTTAGAATAAAATAATTTTTGGGCTCCTTTATTAGGGATAATAACCCACTTAGAGCATTACTCATCCCCCTCTATCTAATCATTGTCACAACAATGTCAATTCAAATCTAATAATTAATTGTCCCAACTAAATCTTGCACAAACAAATCTAGCTTTACTTTTTTCTTGACAACATCATTCAAGTGAATTCTAATGAATTTTATGTATTACAATTGTAGATCTACCTTTTTTGATACACTCAGATCACATATTATATGCAATGGTGTTCGCCAAAAAACTTTGTCATCGTATAAATGTCTTATCAATGCTAAAACTTAAACTATCAAACTTTAGGTTTGCTCCTTAATTACTATTGTGGATAAACCATTAACCTTTTATCTAGATATTTGACTTAATAGTGATGCATACAACCATCAACATATAGAAACACACAGTTCTAGAATAAAAAATATATCATACCACATATCACATCACCTTTGAGGGAGGTCTGATCATGCTTGATTTTGATTGTAAATCTTAGATTTGATGCCACCTTAGCATGCCTCATTTCCTTAAGGATTTTGTTTTTATCATACCCTTATATTTCCTCCTTGGATTAGCTTCAAAATGAGACTCAATTATGTCCTCAGTTTTGTCCTTAGACTTAGCTTTAAAAAAAATCACAAATCAGCTCAACAACTTGGCCTAGAAAGTACTTAGAAAGGTATTCTTAGACTCTTCAGGACTCAACCTTAGAATAAAAATCTAAACATTCCTTTGCCTCAACTTGTGGCGTAGAGAAGTCATCCTCCTGCAACTTATACGAGTCTTCTTCCCACGGCCTAAGCATGCCCTCTTCCCATAGCTTGAACTCAGACTCAACTAGTCCTTATATGTATCCCTAACTCGGACCCTCAAAAACCTTCAAGATCCATCAAATTTGGTCCTCAAACAATGTCAGGATCAAGTCTTGGAGCTCAATTTTCCCATGGGTATTTTCCCTTGACTAAATCCTACAAACTTGCCTTGAGTTGGCCCTCAACCTTAGGCTATAACCCTTAAATTGTTCCTCAGAATAGGCCTCAAACTAGCCTAAAAAAACTTTTTATATGGCCCTAGAACAGGCCAAAAGGTTGCCTTATATATCATTGATTTTTTTCCTCAAACCATGCCTCAAACTAGGCATCAACAACTTCTAATATGGCCCTAGAAAAAGTCGAAAGTATTCCTTAGATATGACATTAGGTCAATAGTCTTGCCTCCTCATAATAACCTTAGAAACATGATCTTTATCCAATGATTCGTCACAAAATAAGAAAAATATAAATGAAAACCAAAACCTTGAACTTAGCCTTTAGTTTAGATCCACGATTCTGTCCTTGGCCTCAAATATTTAAGAGAAAATCACACAAATGATGAAGAGTGGAATGATTTTTTTTAGGGCTCATGCATGACCTATATATACTTTTTCAAGCGGGATAAATGGACGGTTGAACTGCCCTAAAACACCCCTAAATTACGGAGTTGACCTGATGATAGACAAAAAAATTTAAATTTATAATATTAGTTTTATGGGGCTAACCTTAACTCCCCCTTTTGAAACTATTTACATAATGTTAAATCCTCTTTTGAGGGCCTAGTTGTTCAATGACTTGTAACTTCTAGGACCCAATAAAACTTTATCTGAAGTCCAATTTATTTTCATTTAATTTGTATGCCAAATCTTGGACCAAGACATCATTCATTTTGCGACATCATGACCAAACTTTGGGGTTTCATCTCTAAGAGCACATATCTCCTTAACCGAGAGGATGTACATGGCATGCAACCTACCATTAGAAACAACACGATGATGACTACACAATGATGATGGTTAGAGTGTAAATTCTCATTTATTTGAAATAACAAGAGTGGGGATTCTAGCTTCCTTTACTTTCTTTTGGGGCTTCTTGTCCATTGGTACTTCAATTAATGCAATCCACTGACGTATATTAAAAGGATTCATGTCAATACTTTCATTCTTTTCTTCCTTGCTTCCAAAGTGGATGTTCTCTAACAACTGACTTTGACATCAATAAAGACCATTCAACAATAAACACTTTGCATTTACCGTGAAACTAATCAATATTGTGTATTTACTTTGTCTTTCGTTAGTATTAACATTGTATAAAGAAATATTCCAATGAAGTTGTTTATTTAAGTTTCATGTTTTGTATTATGTTGCTTACTCATATTATATATGGTCCAAAAATTATATGTTTTTTACCTTGGCACATGCAACATGTGTTCTTTGCACATGGAATTTAGCTATGCACATATCTTTCTTTGGTATATTTTAACTCATACATTTGTTATAGTTACGTTTCTCAAGTGAGGAGACTTGTAACAAAGCCCTATAGACATTTCCAAATGAGAAAGACTACCATTGTTGTCTTTACACTTGGTTTATATATAAATAACATTGGAAATATTTTGTGAGAAAGATCTATAAAATCTAATAAGTTTTTCCAACTAAATAGTTAGTGTAAATTTAAATCAAATTTTCTTTTTGTTGGATGCATCAAATTCATAATATGCATTAACTTCTTCCAATATATAAAATATTTTTATTTCTTCATGTTTTTGCGATATTGCGGGAAAAGTCAAATGATACTTACCCTTTACTTCCACACATGCTTTACCTCCACAGATAATTTATCTCTGCATGGCCTTTTCCTTCACACATGTTTTTCTTCTGCATAGTCATAAACTCCATACATCCTTCTGTTGAACAACATTTCCCCTTCGACACACATTCCCACTTTGGTATGTTCGTAGGAATTTTCGCCTATGCACACTTCTTCCATACATCTTCACTCTGCACATGACTTCTTCTACATAAGCACTACTCTACACAATTTCTTTCTCACATTTTTCCTCTCTCGCATGCTTTTTGACTCAACAATATCAATTTATTATACACCACCTGTTGTCATTACAAATATTTCAAGGCATAATATTTAGTACTCTATGCTTAGTGCTTGTTAATTATGTTTAGTACTCTATCCTTTTCATTTATATGCTATGTTTCATTTTCCATGTTTTTAGATGCATGAAGTTTATTGCCTCATTCTTTTATCACATTTTCAAACCCTATGATTAGTAAAACAAAAGTATGAATCATTTTCCTCCTTTTGTGGTAAAACACAACCCCCCTCCCCATTTTTGACTTGTTTACTTCAAATAATGGGGACCCTTTCTATAAAAATTTTGGCTAAACGCCTTTTAGAATTTTTATTAAGTTGATTATCCTACGATTTTGTTAATTTTTTATTTTTTTAAACTTTCGTTTTTTATTGCTTTGTTAAAATCGATTTTTTATAAGTTTTCCATTCATACTTGTTTCGCCTCATTTGGTTAACTGGTTTGTAAATCACACTCCTTTGAAGTCTAATCATTTATGTCGCATGGGTTAAAAATGCGTAAAATGTACAATATTCCATTTTTGTAATTAAATTAATTTAATAATGCATTTATTTTAAATATTAACCCCTAATTATTTATTACTAACATTTTTCATTTTTTTTACATACACATAACCCAACCAAATCATGAAACATCGGAATTTCAGTAATTTACTCCAATTTTCAAATAAATTATTAATCTCGAAAACTCAAAATGTCAAAATGGTGGTAGTTAATTTTTTTTCTTCTTTTTCTTTTTCTTTTTAATCAAAGTAATTGTATTTAGATAAGCAAACTATGCTTTAGATAATCTCATCACTGAACTAAACCTCATTAAATAAAACCAAAAAATAAAATAAGAAAAAAAATATATATAAAAAAAAATTTATTACGCGATCGGAAGATCACATCGGAGTTTTCAAATACCACATTTAAAAAAAAAACCTCGACAACTCCCCATCTTCGATCTCCCAATTAAATAAAAACCTAAAGGGATGGGACATGAAACCAAAGTCTCGTATCAAACCTTGTTATTCAATTTTCTTTAAAACATCACTCATACGTATGAGTAAAGTGGTAGAGTGGTGGATTATTTTAGTTAATATAAAATAGAATTTAATATTAAATATTAAATTTAAAATAAATAAATATATATAATATAATTAATAAAATTAAATATTATAAAATTAATATTGATTAATAAAGAGTTTATTAAATAATTAGTTTAGTTTATGATTAACAATTAAATTAGAATTAATTGTTAGATAATTAGAGTCTAATTTAGGATTAGATTTTTAATTAAAACTCTAATTTTTAGTCCAGCAACAAAATTTTCAGAATTATGCTAGATTTGACTCATAAACTTTGAAGGCTCATAGATTGAGTTTTACTTGGCCAAATGAGGCACAGGATGGTTCATTGGAAAGATAAAATCAAGGATAACGTTTCTGAGGAGGTTTCAATAACAGATTTAGTCATTTATTAGGTCTAAAAATAGACAGAAGATCAAGCTCCGATTTTTTAAACAAAATCAATTGTCTAAGTTTTATTTTCATTTGCCCAAGCCTCTTTTAATTGCAGATTTATTCATCATTAATATGTTTGGTCAATTATAATCATCATATGTATCAATATAAAGTTCTATTTCCTTTTCAATTATTTAATTGTATTTAATAAGATTTGTTTTAAATGCCAGAATTGACATCTTTATTTTATTTTTGCATCTTAACTTATTTTGATTTCTTTTTGCAAGAAAACAGTAGAAGATATATGGAGAAAAGATCTCAATCAATGAGAATGCTTCAGCAATTAAAGATTGAAATTTTAAACAAATAAAATTGGATTGGGCAGATTTTTTTCTTCAACAAACTTCCATCTCAAAAATATCTTTGAAAATATTATAAATGACAGATTGCAGAATGTAATAGGAGGTTGCTCTCCTCTACAATTTTGAACTTCTAAAAGTACTTCTGCAATAGGAATTTAGAGTTGTAGGAGGGAGGAGAGAAAATCTCAGATCTGAGGATTATTGAGGATTTTTCCTTTGTATCTTGAATTATGTATGATGGACAGAGTTTGCACTATTGAAGCTCTAGTTTTGAAAACAGAAGTTCAAGCAATGTAAAGCACTGTTGGAGACCAGGGTCAAAGAAATGGATTCAATAAATTGGTATTTCTAATACTACTATTTCAAATACTAGTTTCATTTTTTAACAAGAATGTGTCATTTTATTCATGTTTGTGCACTTGTGTTGATATGGGTAATTTGTCTCAATGTTGTTATTATGTATCTCTGCTCTTATAGATTAAATTATAATTTCTAAGTAACTATTTACTCAGAAATCTGTCTTATAAAACTTATTTATTAAATAGTGATGTGTTGTGAACCATTTCCGCATATTATTGTTTAATTATTAGATTTATTGATTTGACAATCAATATCATTTTTGTGAACTACTTCCTGAGTGTTGTAGGTTGATTATTTCGGTTAAGAGGTCTTAATAGGATGTGTTTCAGTACTCACAAATGTCAGTTAATTGAACTACTTCGTTAGCTTGATATTAAATAAAAGCCAAAGATATTTAAATCTCAATCATTTAATTATCTTGCTCTTAGTTGGGTTAGATCTATATTTGCCTAATTGAGATAGGATTAGGATTAGTTTCTTTTGCTTGCATTATAGAATAGATTTGCATTTATATTAAGTTCTATATCCTTTTAAGTCCTCATTTCAAAGAGGCAAAATTGTAGTTGTGGCTTGGATGAACCCAAATCAGCTTAAGGGTCATTCTCTTGTCCGATTAGTAAGAAGAAGTGATCTGATATCCCTATCTATTGGTAGTTAAAGATACATTGTAAACCAATAGCGATAGGGAAATGGTAACTGGACTTAGTTAAACCAGTCAAAGCCATTACTCCAAACGGAAAAGGAGTTGCTTTAAGGTCCGGACCAGGTGGTTATCCCCCAATGTTGAGGCAGACAATTTTGGCCCTCAACATTTTTTGCGATAGAAAGAGGGCCTGAAACTTGCTGCCTATTTGAGTCTTTTCAATTTTAACATTTTATTTAAATCACGATGGCTCCTCTTAAACTTCCAATTTGGAGTTGTATGCATAGACGAGCATCTTCCAAAACTCCACCTGAAGTGGTAAGACTCTTGTCTCAGGTAAAGTTTAATGGTAAGAAAAATTCTTTTGCTTTTAATCATGTCTTTCAATTTATTCAAAAAGTTTCAAATTATGATTTTCAAGGAATTGATGAAGGAACTTTATGCAGAATTTTTACTCTCACATTTGCGCTCACATTTTCAACAAAAGCTAGAAACTGGTGTAGAACTCTTCCAGTTGCCTCAATTCATAGCTAGAATCAATTTGTTACAATTTTCATTTGTGAATTTGACGGCTATGATTATGAACAGGTATGTGATGAAATGGAATATCTATGAAGATTTGAAAATGAATCTGTTAGAAATTTTAATATTCGATTTCATTTGAATTGTTTAAAATTTAAAGTCGAAGATAAACCTACGGAAGAAGAATTACTAGATTGGTCTGAATATATTTGTTCTCTTCCTCCCATTCCCAATCCATATGAAATTATTTCGAGCTTTGTTCCATCCCCTTCCAACATAAATGAGAATTCCAATATGGATGTGAAAATAAATTATGATGAAGTGGTTTCACAAAACTTAGAAAAAATTTCTAACCAAATGCAAGAAGGAAAAAACAGCAATTTTGGAGAAAAAATTGTCTTGAAATCTGAAAGTTATTCTGCAGTGAATTCAGAAAATCAGATTGCAAATCATCAAGTACAAGAAGCAACCAAAGTAAATCATAACACGCAAACTGTTGTGCAAATTTCTGAATTTTTTCACGATGAGTAAATGCCAAATTCAGAGAACCAAGGCACAATTCTTCAAGAAAGCACGAGTAGACAAAGGAATGATCTATAATCTGAAATTTACAATGAGCATAATGTACAAGACTTCTCAAATAGAGACATTTTTAATTGCATTATTTCAGATTCACATTTTTCCCTTTATCCTGATATTTTTAATGATGGTAATTTTTCCCCTCCTGGTATTAATGATATTTTAGAAAATAAAGAGGTTGATCTAAATGAATTACCAATAAGTTTTTATCAAGATAGAGAAACAATTATTGATCATTCTTTTGCCATTAATGAACATAAAATTTTATTCTTTCTTGTTTTGATATATTGGACAATATCGAAGGAAATTCCAAAGAATATTGTGAAGTCATTTATGATAATTACTCTGACATTGAGGATATTGATTTCTATCCTCATAAGAAAATTCAAATAACATTTGAAAATGATGAACGATTCAATTTAGAAATTATTCCAACAAATCCTCATTCTAGAGCAGCAAATTATCTTCATGATTTCACCATTCGAGAAAACATTCCAATTTATTATTCATATCATAATCAGCCTTTCATTCCTACTCATAATCATAATTCTCTTTTTAATTCACAAGTTGGAATTGGCAATTATTCAAATTCCATTATTCTAGCCAATCCTTGTGAAAAAAATTTATTTCAAAATAATCCCAATTGTGTTGTAACATTAGTTGTACCAATAATAATTTCATTTTATTTTTTCTTTTTTATTTATTTTGTTTAAATTTATATTTATTTTCTGATTTTATTTTTCAAATTTTTGACACTTTACACTGGCATATTGAGCACTTTACTATCAAACACCCAATTGATGCATTGCCCTTTTGAGAAATTGAAGTTTTATATTATAATATGAACACCAAAAGCTATTAATATTTCAATTTCAATCAATGTTAATGTTTTATCAAAAGCTCCTATCTTCTCAAAGGCAGTGTCAACAAGAGAATGTATTTTTACAATCTGGAAAGAAATCCAATTCAATTAATAATATTCCATTTTATCTAATAGATTTCCATCCATTTTTCATTAACTCATTTGAAAAATATTTGGAAAGTTTTCCTTCATGGAAGATTGTTATTAGTTTAACACTTACACATAACACTAACAATTTTTTCCAGGCCTTTGAATTTAAAAGCTCATATCCACAATCTGGCCTATCATCTCCTCTTTTGAACATTTCCCAATCCTTAATGGAAACCCATCCAGATTTTTATGATCCAATTGGAATTCAGTCAGAAAGAAAATTTCAAAAGAAGGTGATTGTAAATAAGTCGCTAACAATAATTGTACATTCTGATTTCATATTTAGCTTTCTTACTTTAATTAGATTTGTATTTCTACTACTAATGTTTGAACTATACCTATATGCAGAAATTAAAATGAGAGAGTGGTTACATTGAAAATATGACTATACCTAATCATTTTTATGCATATTGTTAGATTAGATGTAGAATTAATTTAGTTAGTTTGTTTTATGTAGTTAATTTATTCTTAATAGTTTTGCAGATAAAAAAATAAAGCAAAGCAATTAACCCTTTTCATACATGTTCATTAAAACATTTTCTCCTCATCGGAAAATTTTTTATTCTTGCTTCTGATCCAGGTGGATATTGGTGGCCACCCGCTAATTCCACTTGGATCCCCTCTAGTGCTTCTCTCAGTTTTTTCAGTTTCCTTAATTATAGCACAGTTTACTATTTTTAGCAGTTTTTCGGGTCCTAAACTTCTGGAGCCGTTTTGAGGCCCTAAACGACGTTTTTTGGGAAAATCTACTGCCAGAAATTTTTCAGTTTAAAAATCGTCTTTTCTTCGTATTCCTCGGAGAGATCTTTCCAACGAGCTATCATGCGCGTCAAACGGAGATAATACGACCAATTCGCGACCCCGGGAAGTTGATGTACCAACTTACCCAAAAACGGGGCCCACAATTTGGTGTTCATCTTCTAGGGTCAGGTTTTGGAATGTGAAGGGTTTTCCATTGTTTCTCAACAATAAATATGCCTTCGAGCCTCATTGTAATACATTCAGAGGCATGTAGCCACACATCTCTTCTCAGAGATAAGCTACCATCGCCCTAGCTGGTTTATTTCCATTTCTGGTTGTAAGCATATTTCAGTATTTTCCCTTAATGAAATGAAGTATTATTTCCACTGCATCTTTGTGTATATGGTTATCTCTGTAATTTGTTGCGTTCCTGTTTAAGTCTGGATCAGCTTCCCATTTTTAAATCAAAATCTATTGCAACAATACCTCTACTCATAACTATATCTCTACCTATTTTGAATAATGTCTTGACTAAACTCAATTGAATTTGCACTTGGCATCGATCACCTTGAAGCCACTTTTCTTCATTTCGAGATTTCCTTCTAAAATTTTCTTTTGAAATTCATATATTGAAGGTTTCGATGATACAAAGCTTCTTGACATCATCATCCCAGGAAAAATATAATTGTCTGAGCTCAAAAGCTTAATACCAATTTGATCATTATTAATCAATCTAACTTTTCGCTATAATCACATGAAGTTTATATTATTTTCCTCAAAATTGGTTAAAATGACCATAAGGGTGTCCATGCTACTATGTGCACACATTTGATTATATTCTTTCATAATGAGTGCCTTTATCCTATTCTGATCTTAGTTTATTATATGATGTTGCAATACACATCATATTTATTTACTAAAGGCATTATTTGACAGTCACTATAACAATACAGATTCTTCCCAAGATAATTCATAATGAGCAGAGGTAATAAATTATTGTTGCAATTCAAAAGGGAGCACATTCCCATTTTCATTTCTGATGAATTCTATGAATTTCAAATTTCTTGAACACGAACAATTGATTTCCTTTAACTTGATTGCCAACTCTAATTTAGAATAAATAATGAAATGATTTTGAACAAAGTCAGAATTTTGATAAATCCAAGGAAAATTTTGAAGATTCATGAGGTAAAATTTACAAACAATTTCCTTATAGGTATGCATTTACAAGTTCATTCTCATTAGTTTATTTCTCATTCTTGTTTAGTTTCATTTGCAGGTTTTCATTTATTTTCGAAACTTGAAGTAAACAACAAACCCATTTCAAATTTGCAAGAAGTTCAAGGAAAATTTATTTGTGATTCATTAGAATTTGAGTATTCTTTAACTTTGTTTTCATTCATTAGAAAACCCAATAGACATTTAAAACAGTGTCCGAAGATTCATATTGGAACATTTCATATCGCCGATACTACAAAATCCATATATCTTTGATATTCCTTTTCATTCATTCTCCGATAAAATGACTTTAACAATATTGTGTTGTTCACACAATTCTGGACCCAACATGAAATTAAATTAAGTTCATAAAAATATCGCGTCCATTCAATCGCAATAATGGTAGGGTCATAATTTTAAAAATATCGATGTCTCAGATCCGATATGATATTAAATTCTCATAATAAATTTATCGAGTCCATTCGTCACCGCATATTCGCGTATCAAAATTATTATATCGTGTACTTAAGTTTGCCAATTGCTTATTTCTTTTGAAATCCAAATCCGGTCCCACCTAAGAGCCACGTCATCCATCGCATTCTCGCTATCACAAGAATCATATTGGAATTTCCTACATGACTATTTCCCAATATTCCAATATGTGGATATCGCAATCTCTTCTTCGCATTTTTATTTATGCTCATATCACAATTCTGAATCTGTGATGTGCAATGTGTGAAGTATAAAGCACGATGTGACTATTCCCTGATCCTCGATATAACAATTCTTCAATATTGTGATCGCTCCATCTCATTGCATATATTCTCATCACATGTTCTCATATCGCAAATTCGCCATTACAACAAATATATCGCATCACAGAGTTAAAATGAAATCTTATCTTAAGATTTTCTGACGCGATAGACTCCAATGCATGCCTCCATGCCATTAACATTTAATCGATATATGGCATATCAACAAAGGTGAAATTTTGCAGATTAAACTTTAAGCATGGTGAAGAATCATGCAATGCGAATCATCTGATAAGGCATTGGGTTGTATGGAATATTTCAAAGCAATCTTGGGTAACCGCTATGGTACTAAAGTAATTGATAACAAATTTGCAGTATATTTAAATCATTTCGATTTCTCATATATTTTAGTTTTAAATAATTCCATAATTAATATGAAATTCAAGACCTCTCTATCTTCACATTTGAATTTCATTATCTTGGATTTGGTCTTAATTTTGGACAATTTATAAAAGTCATGGAGTTTATATGAAACTTATAATATTTTTATATATTCATCACTGCATATTTTCATTCTCATTTCTGATGCATTTGTTTTAATTTCGATTCCCTTGAACACAAAGCATTCCCTTTTTAACATTTTGCTACTTGCTTTAGTTTAAATAAAATAAATAATAATTTTGGGTTATAGGATTTTGGTTAGTTTGACTTCTTCATGTTTTAACGTTAACTAAAAGAAGAAGTAAGTTACTATTGGAGAAACTGATGCCTCTTAGGTAAGATCAAATGCAATTATCCAATGGTAAGATTCATGTACCCACTTTTATTAATTTCCATTTCGTTACTTTAGTTTCAATTTTGTTTTTATGATATATAAATCTATTTTGTAGTTCTTCATAAAAGCTCTCAATCCTCCACGAGATCATATTTTGGAAATCCTATACTTTTTTCTTGGTTTTATTTCAAGAAGCAGCAATAATCTTCGTTGAAACAACTACACTAGGAAGTTTCTAAACCTTTAGTTTGTTTTTTTAAGCATTCCTTTTACTAGAAAATTATTAAGATGATGTTTTGAAACAAGAAGATTGACATCAGACAGAAATTTTTCATTGTGTCTGAATTTTATCATCTCTGTTATCTAAAGCCTAAAATATTTACAACCCTGCAAGGTATAATTTATCTGAATCTCGACATAAGAGGGAATGATTACATGATTATTTTCCTTCATTTTTTTGTTGAGACATTGGTATAAACATTCTTGTTAGAGTTTATCTTTCAAAACTTGGATTTTCCTTTCCACTTTTAATTTCTTCATTTTTATTTTTGTTTGTTGATTTCTTTTCTCACTTTAGCTTAAGAATTCTTTTCCTTTTGTTTTCAGTTTTAATTTTGGTGACTTTGCCATGATTTATATGGAAGGTCTTCTTGTTACCTAACAATGGTTGGCATACATAGGGAAAAATTGTTAATAGTCTACTATTAGTTTTTTCTTAAAATCTCTTAATAAAATTTGTTTTTCTTATTATAAAGGTAAACATACTTAAAGAAGAGATTACAAAACAAGAGAAGTTGACAAAGTGTCATAAAATCAAAGAATTTTTATTATTATCAAAATTGTAATTATTTTGACATTTCAATATTTTATTAAAATCTTTCAAAACTCTATTATCAATCAAGAAAAGTTATTTTTAACCAACTAAAGACACTTTACAACAAAGCACCTTTAACTCTAAAATTGACATTATTAACTCTTAAGGACTCAATGATTCTTCCTGTCCCAAAAAGTCTTATTTTTCTAGAGTGTAATCCAAAAATATATTTAAACTTAAAAGATAAGAGGTCTCATCATGAGCCTACTTACCATGATCATAAGGGAAAAATAAGCTAACATTACCAACACTACTAAACAAACCAAGGTAATGGCTTATGATTGCAAACAATTATAAGACAAGGGGTCTCATCACGAGCCAACTTGTTCAATCCAATTATAACTATTGAATGGCATTGTCAACTATTTGGCTACCAAACTAGGACAATGGCTTTTAAGAACTAAAAAAAAAAAATTAAAAAAAAAAGACAAATACAAAGAAAATAAATATATGTAAATGGATTTATTTCTAGGTCAATAATTCTTAAATAGATGAGATTCTGAATCATTCATGATTAAAAGGTAACCCTATCGAGACTATAGATGTTTGTTGGCTAAAGTGGCTCTACCTATGATAAATGAGTATATTTTAAAAAGCTAAGTTGTAAATGACCCCTGCTTTATCTCTACAACTAATTAAGGACTAATATAGAGTTTTGAAATATTTTGACTTATGAAGAATTTTAAGAAAAATTACAGTAAAATGATTTTTGTTTTTATTCAAATTAATGAACCTAGTCAATCATTCCAAAAATAATTTATCTTCTTTAATTATTTTTACTTTAATTTTAGGAAAATCTCACTCATATCAAACAGAGATAACTGGTTCTTCTCCCGTGTGTCGCCATTGTTGTGGTAAAACACAACCCCCCCATTTTTTACTTGTTTACTTCAAATAATGGGGACCCTTTCTATAAAATTTTTGGCTAAATGCCTTTTAGAATTTTTATTAAGTTGATTATCCTATGATTTTGTTAATTTTTCATTTTTTCAAACTTTTGTTTTTGATTGCTTTATTAAAATCGATTTTTATAAGCTTTCCATTGATAATTGTTTCACCTCATTTGCTCAACTGGTTTGTAAATGGCACTCCTTTGAAGTCTAATCATTTATGTCACCTGGGTTAAAAATGTGTAAAATGTAAAATATTCCATTTTTGTAATTAAATTAGTTCAATAAAGCATTTACTCTAAATATTAACCCCTAATTAGTTATTACTAATATTTTTCATTTTTTTTACTTATAGATAACCCAGCCAAATCATGAAACATCGGGATTTCAGTAATTTACTCCAATTTTCAAATAAATTACTAATCTCGAAAACTCAAAATGTCAAAATGGCTATAGTATATTTTTCTTTTATTTTTATCGAAGTGGTTGTAGTTTAGATAGGAAAACTATGCTTTAGATAATCTCATAACTGAATTAAACCTCATTAAAATCAAGCCAAAAAACTAAAATTATATATATATATATATATATATTATATATATATATATATATTATATATATAAATTTATTACGCGATCGAAAGATCACATCGGAGTTTTCAATTGCGACATTTAAAAAAAAAACATCGACAACTCCCGATCTCCGATCTCCTGATTAAATAAAAATAAAAAGGCATGGGACATGAAACCAAAGTCTCATAAGAAACCTTGTTATTCGATTTCCTTTAAAACATCACTCAATCAATGAGAATGCTCCAGCTATTAAAGATTGGAATTTTGAGCAAATAAAATTGGATTGGGCAGATTTTTTTCTTCAACAAACTTTCCTCTCAAAAATACCTTTGGAAATATTATAAATGGCAGATTGCATAATGTAATAGAAGGTTGCTCTGCTCTGCAATTTTGAACTTCTAAAAGCACTTCTGCAATAGGAATTTAGAGTTGTAGGAGGGAAGAGAGAAAATCTTAGATCTAAGGATTATTGAAGATTTTTCCTTTGTATCTTGAATTATGTATGATGGACAGAGTTTGCACTATTGAAGCTCTAGTTTTGAAAGTAGAAGTTCAAGCAATGTAAAGCACTATTGGAGACCAAGGTCAGAGAAATGGATTCAATAAATTGGTATTTCTAATACTACTGTTTCAAATACTAGTTTCATTTTTTAACAAGAGTGTGTCATTTTATTCATGTCTATGCACTTGTGTTGATATGGCTAATTTGTCTCAATGTTGTTATTATGTATCTCTGCTCTTATGGATTAAATTCTGATTTCTGAGTAACTATTTACTCAGAAATCTGTCTTATAAAACTTATTTATTAAATAGTGATGTGTTGTGAAACATTTCCGCATATTATTGTTTAATTATTGGATTTACTAATTTGACAATCGATATCATTTTTGTGAACTACTTCCTGAGTGTTGTAGGTTGATTATTTCAATTAAGAGGTCTCAATAGGATGTGTTTCGGTATTCACAAATGTCAGTTAATTGAACTACTTTGTTAGCTTGATATTAATTAAAAGCCAGACATATTTAAATTCCAATCATTTAATTATCTTGCTCTTAGTTGGGTTAGATCTATATCTGCCTAATTGAGATAGGGTTATGATTAGTTTCTTTTGCTTGCATTATAGAACAAATTTTCATTTAGATAAATTTTATATCATTTTAAGTCCTCCTCTCAAAGAGGCAAAATTGTAGTTGTGGCTTGGCTGAACCCAAATCAGCTTAAGGGTCATTCTCTTGCCCGATCAGCAAGAAGAAGTGATCTGATATCCCTGTTTATTGGTAGTTAAAGATACATCATAAACCAATAGCGATAGGAAAAAGGTCACCAGACCAAGTTAAACCAGTCGGAGCCACTACTCCAAATGGAAAAGGACTTGCTTTAAGATTCAGACCGGGTTGTTATCCCCCAATGTTGAGGCAGACATTTTTGGCCCTCAACACCTCCACGCATCATTTATTTCTACATAGAATTTACCTTGCCATGTGCCTTGCTTCTACACTTTCTTTAACTATTAACTACACATTGGAAACCTTTATAAGTGTAATTTATCAAACTTGAAAAAGTTCTTCCAATTAGATAATTATTGTGAATTTAAACCGAGTTTACTTCTTTCACATGTATGTTTTTGTTGTATACATCCTAGTCATAGTATGTATTAATTAAATTAATGTCATCGTGTTATTGACTAGGTACAACTGAAATTTGTCTTGACTTCCATCTTTTATTAAAACAACATTCCTTCCAGATTCAATAATCCAAACTTGTTTGATCCAACGACCCAACAAACAAACTTGTGTTCTTGAAATCCAACTTCCCTAGTTAATCATGATCAATGACCCTCACTCCTCTTATGTATATAATTTTGATGGTTATGCCGCACATTGATGAACCCTTTAGCTCCACACATGATTTACATATGCACATGGTTTACGTGCACATAGACTTTAACTTTCCACATGCCTTGCTTCTAGATAATATTTAACTTCACACATTCTTTTGCAGCACAACACTTCCCCTTCAACACACATCCTCACTTCCAGAGTTCGCATGTATTTCTGCCTCCACACACTTACTTGATACACCTACATCCTACACAACACTCCTTCCACACATGCACCACTTTGGATAGTTTCTCTTCTGCATTTGTACTTTCTTGCACGCTTTCCTACTCAATGTTATCAACTGCTTATATGCAATCTGTTGCCATGAAAAAAAAAAATCTTGGTTAATATTTGTCACTGTTTGATGGCTTTTACACCTTAATAATTATGTTTATAGATAAATAACTTATGCAAACAACTTGACAAATTTGTAATAGAGGAAAAATGTTTATATAACCAAGATATATAATGATTGCTTAATCCATGCACTTGTAGGATCTTAAGCCTTGGAAACTTGACAATAATTAAAAATCTTTTTTCAACTGCCATTTTATGTCTTAGTTACCATGGTTTCAATATGTTTATATTTTTGTGAGAATCGTTACTTATATTTTATCAATCTAGTGTTGGTGTTTCTAGCTAAGATGCCATATCTCATTTACAACAATCAACTAATGAAACCCTTGCTACAGGTTTTTTTTCTTCCAAATTCCCTATAGTTATACCATATGAGGATTGAACATAAATAAGGAAGATAATGGTAGATGTTGACAATGTACTTCTTAAAAAAGGAATTATTGAAAAGGTTGTAGCTATAATCAAAATACATCAACAATCAGATGAGTCCCTAATGTCTACACCAACTATTTCTAAAAAACAAAAGGCTCTAGACACTCTTCCAGATATTTCCAATCTTGTACAACATACACATCAATAATTTCCAATTCCTTCTAACAATGTTGTTATCCAAGATAATATTTGTTGAGTTATTTTTGAGTTGATAATGAAAACTTCCATCAATATATTTCCTAGTAACAAGTCACAAGAAAAGATAATGGTCAACTTTTTGTGCATCATTGAGAAGGAATATATTTCTCCACTTGATTTCTATTACTGTATTCAAAATAAGGTTTTGATTAAAAAAAGTAGAAAGAAAAGATGAGCTTAAAATGAAAAGGAAGCCATCAAAGTCAAACGAAGCAAATGCATAGAATTGATCTAGATTCCATGTAGAAAAAATTGGTCATATCAAAAAGTTTGTTCTTTTTAACGAAATTAATTAGTCAAACAATAACACAATAATTTCTAGTTATATAAAAACATGTATATGAATTCCAAGTTAATGTCCACCTCGATCCTACTTTGTAGCTTGCATATCTTCTGGAGATTCATTGTCGATGGAAGCTTTCCAATCACGCTTCTTAGGGTGTTACTTAAACAAATTGAATGTTAATTTTATATCATTGTCAAATTATAAATTTACTTTTTTATTTTTATTTTATAAGCTATCAGTCATGAAAAATATGGAGCAAAGCTTTATCCATTGTTTTATGATATTATTTAAAAAATATAATAAACCAGGGAGAAGATTCTGGATTTTTCTAAGAAAGTGAGTTGTGGATTCTTGTAAAGTCTATGTTTTCTTAATATAATTATGATCTACCATGATTTCATTCTTCAATGAACTCAAGTAATTATGATGCTAATGGTTTAATTTGTTTGCTCATTTTTGCATTGAAATTAAGACTATTTTCCTTTGTTGTGTTAATATCACATGATTGAAATTGGCTACTATTGACCAATCACTTTTATTGTTATTTAGGTATTGAATAAAGAATGTGTATGAACATTGTGGATGAACAACATTCATTTAAATGTTTATGTGAAAAATATATATTTTTTATTGATTGATATGTTCACTGAAATCTAAAAGAAAAGTAGAAGGTATCTATAGAGATTTGATTTCATGTTACTAAGTCTCGGTTTTCTATATGAATTTTCTAACATCTACGATGAATGGCCATAACAAGAAGTTCATAATGTTGAAAATAGCAACAAGAAATGCTAAAAATAGCACTACTATAAATAGCAGTTCAACCAGTGATGATCTTATCTACAATGGGTGGAAAAATGGAAGTGCTAAAAATAGCATTCTATAAATAGCATTTCGGGATACCTTCCTATTTTAGTTAGTCCCTAAACTAAAATTCGAGTTTGATCTTAGCAGCAGTTTGTAAATTAATTAATTAATTCATCTTGAGTTAATTGGTTAAGTAAAATCAAACTTGAAGTCTATGTGGGGACATGCAACAGTTTCTCCATTAATTGAGGGATTTATCCATCAGTTAAAAAGATAAGAGTGAGTTGTAATATTGAGTTGTAATTAGTTGACTTAGTTAACTGAGTCAAGTCCAGTTAGATTTATTCAAACAGTTTGTTGCATTAATGTAAGTTTGATTAGTTAATGTTTGCATGCATGTAACTACTGCACTTTAGATAACTAAGTATTCTCTCATAAATAACTCATGCATGTTTGTTCAGTCAAAGACCCAATTTAGATCAGATGGAGGGGAAGTGTACTATTAGTTGCTAGAATATTCCATTGTGAATATTCCTTGCATGTAGAAGGAATTATTTCCTTGAAGATTGCACAATTAGATCAGAGGTTAGAGTGAGTGTGATGAGGTCAATTCACACATGTGACATCATTACCCCAAGAAAAATTGCGCAAGGAAATAGGAGGCTTGGAGGGCTTGAGGAGAACATATATTATGTCTATTCAGTCTGTGAGCTGTATTGTTTAATTACAGAGAGAGCAGGATAGCTTGAGAGCTTATTCTTTTTGTAACTTGAATAAGATTTCCACTTGTATGATAATACAGAGTTGGGGTTTTAGGTTGAGGCTTTCCCCGTGATATTTCTTCTGTGTTATGTGTGATTGATTTCTCATTCTCAGTTATATGTGTTCTCTTGATCTTGCTCAATTCGATTAAGCTTCCGCAAAGTGTTGTAGAAGTAGACTTGTATTGTGTTTTAGTATATTGTGTAATTTGTTGATCTACAGTGGGAATTTCTACATGGTATCAAAGCAAAGGTGATCAAGGCGAAGAACTGTATACAAGAAGGAGAAGTTCAAATTTTGGTTCCTGAATATAGAAATCGAGTTCTTATCACATCTCAATTTCATCTATGGCGTTCAATGGCTTAAGACTCGCATATGACCTTGATGGTAGCTCGAATTATATAGCCCGGAAGGATCACATGAAGGCAATGTTAGAAGATAATGGTCTAAAGGACTTCATTGATCAAGAAGTCCCCAAGCCGACTGATGCTACTCAATTGGTAGAATGGAAGAAATGTGTGGCTAGAGTAAGGAGAATCCTCCTGGAGGGAGTTCGAGACCACATTGTCTCGAGTCTCCATGGGAAGGAGACACCATTTTCGATGTCGAAAACATTGAAAGATTTATATTAGAACAAAAACGATCAAAGGAAGCTGGTTTTGAAAGACAAGCTTCGTAAGATCAAGTGTGAAAAGGGTGACACGACCTCTGCATATCTGAACAAGCTCACCACCTGCAGGGATGAGCTTGGAAGTGTAGGGATCACGACCGTTGATGATGACATGGTGAGTCTTGCACTCCTCGGTCTTCCTAAAAGCTGGCATATTGGGAAGAGAAAAACTGCCAGATTGGGAACGACTTTGGTCTAATCTGATGAAGGAGGAAATAAGAAGAAGCACTAGAGATGGATCCTCATCTAAGCAAGAAGATGAGGAAAATCTATCCTTAGCGAGTAAGGCGAGGAAAGGGAAAGGGAAGGTGTCCCATCCCAAATCCAATTCTTCCCATGGTGGGAAGAAGATTGACAAATCAAAAATGTGATGCTTTCATTGTCATGAAGTGGGCCATTATGCTACGAATTGTCCACAAAAGAAATCCAAGAAGGGTTCCTCAAAGGGATCTGACAGTGAGGCACTGACCTCACAGTTTGAGATGGATTTCTCGCTTATCGCATGCATGGTTTCATCCATGGTGGGATATGTGTGGTACTTGGACAGTGGAGCTTCATTCCACATGTCAGGTGACAAGAATATTTTTAGTACCTTGGAGGAGAAGGATCTCCAAATGCGGATCGAGATGGGTAACTATGGAAAGTACCATGTTTTAGGTGAAGGTACAGTTGTGTTTCAGAGGGAGCATGGAGTTCCCCTCACCCTAACTGATGTAAAGTATGTTCCAGGTCTAAAGAAGAATCTTGTGTCTGTCGCTATGCTAGAAGATAAAGGCTATGATGTAATCTTTAGTCAAGGAAAGGTATTCTTGAGGCATATTGGTACTGGACAGACAAAGCAAATAGGGATTCGAGTCAAGAATCTCTATAATCTTGAGGTAGACGACTGTGTTGCTTTGAGTTCCAAAGCTAAGATGGTGCATAGCCAAGATGTTGGTGAGCTATGGGATAGAAGACTGGGCCACTTGCACCATGGGGCCCTGAAGATCATGCAACAGATTTCTACCGGATTGCCCAAGGGAAAACTTGAGAAAACGACTACATGAAAAGGTTGTACCTTGGGTAAGTATGTGAAATGTTCCTTTCTGGATCAAGACAGTAGAGCTGGAGCAATCCTGGAGCAATTTCACTCAAATGTTTGTGGACCTTTCTCTACAGCCTCCACTGCTAAACAAAGGTATTGTGTTATTTTTATTGATGATTTGTCTCGTAGATGATGGATCTACTTTATGCAAAATAAGGATTAGACCTTCTTGAGGTTTTGTGAGTTTAAAGCCTTGGCAGAGAAAGAATCTGGAAAGAAAATAAAAGCCTTTCATAGCGACAATGGTGGAGAGTATGTCTCCCAACAGTTTAAAGACTTCTGCACTGCAGAAGGTATTAAACATCAATTGATGGCACCCCATAACCCACAGCAGAATGGGGTGGCCGAAAGGAAGAACAGATTGATTGTGGGAGCAGCTCGAGTGATGTTGCATGACCAAAGACTACCACTGCATTTGTGGGTTGAGGCATGCAATATAGCAGTATACTTGCAGAACATAAGCCCGCACCGTATACTGGGGATGAAGACACCTATGGAGGCCTATTCCGGGAAGCGACCTTATGTAAGTCACTTCTGAATCTTTGGATCATCAGTTTATTGTCATGTGACCAAAGATGCCAGGAAGAAGCTAGACCCAACAGCTGAGTTGGGAATACCTGTGGGGTACACGGATACACCCTACAACTATCAGGTGTACCTGTCTTCCAGTTAGAGGACTGTAGTATGCAGGGATCTGAAGTTCGACGAGCAGAAAGCCATGCACTTATCACTTGAGAGGGAGCTCGAGTTGCATGCAGATGAGGAACTTTCAGTTCCTAAGGATGAGGAGCCTCAGATTGATGCGGAGCAGCTGCATGCACAGGATCCGAGAGTGGAGACATCTACTCATCCTAATACTTCCAGAGATGGGTGGAAACGCTCAAGGGAAGCTGACAAGTTGATGTTGGATGCGTGGGAGAATGTGGGACAACCATATTTGTAGGTTTTAACCCTGTACAGAAATTACCTACATACGAATTCTAAAACACAGAAAATAAACAATGCGAGAGCATAACACATACAACACATATACACAGTGATTTTCCCCTAGATCCCAAAACCGGGACTACCAACTTGATTTTTCATTATGTTCCTTTCAATGTCATAATACATATTTATACATGCCGAAGCATCCAATACCATGGACCGAAAACCATCACGTCCAAAACCATGGACCGAAAACCATCGCGTCCAAAAACATGTGTGGAAATCATGCACAAAACCATAGGTAGGTCCACCCAACCTAACCTAGGTTCCAAAACCAAAATTTTCCAAGGCCCCATAAAGTGGGGTTATCTACACCCGTCAAACCCCTTGTGACTCCCCCCGCTACGCAATCAGTGCAACGAAGGGGGGCCTTTGCGCCTCTTCTAACCCCCGGGTTAACAATGTGGGCTAGTCGTGGAAAGAATATAGCACAACCCAACATTATCCCACTTGTTGTTTTCTTTCCACAGGGGGACACAAGAGAGATTAGTCATTTATCTGCCCCTGCAACGCCCATTGTTTCTATACACCAGAGAACTTCTTAGAGCTCATAGATTTTGTCAATGCATCTACAGTATTCTTCAAAGTGTCCACCTTTACCAACAACACCTTTTCGTCTTCTATCATATCCCTCACAAAGTGATACTAAACATCAATGTGCTTTGTCTTTGAATGATATGCAGGGTTCTCTGCCAAGAAAATTGCACTTTGGCTGTCACAGTCTATCCTTATAGCTCCCTGTACTAACCCAATATTTGAACACAATCTCTGCAACCAAACTGCTTCCTTGCTTGCATGAGTGGCTATCATGTATTCTGCCTCTGTAGTTGATAGTGCCACTACGGATTGTTTCTTACTCATCAAACTGACTGCACCTCCAAATAGGTTAAACACATACCCTCTTGTATATCTTCTCTGATCCAGATCTCCATCTTAGTCTGCATCAACAAAGCCATGAATATCCAACACTTTGTCCAATCCTGGTCTTCCTTGGTAGTAAAAACCATAATCACTAGTGCCACGCAAATACCTGAAAACTAGCTTCACTGTTGTCCAGTGCTCCTTCCCTGGTTTTGACATAAACCTGCTCAATACTCCCACTGCATGTGCAATGTCTGGTCTAGTAAAGATGATTTCATACATCAATCTACTGACTACACTTGCATATGGAACACGGGACATGTCCTCTTCCTCTTCTTGTGTCTTAGGACACTATTCAGTAGATAGCCTCACACCTACAGGAATAGGAACCTTCACCGGTTTACTATCCTGCATATTAAACCTTTGTAGCATTGTCTCGACATACTTCCTTTGGTTTAACCAGAGCTTCCTCTCTGCCCAATCTCTTTTAATTTCCATGCCCAAAATATAGTTTGCAACACCAAGATCTTTCATGTCAAATTTGGAGGATAATTGGGTCTTCAAATCCTAGATAATTTCTTTACCATTTCCAACCAGCAATATATCATCCACATACAAGACCAAATAAATAACATGGTCACCAATTAATTTAAAATACACACAGTGATCTGCTTTGCTTCTAGTGAAGCCAAGTCCCCGTATGAATGTATCAAATTTTTGATACCACATCCTTGCTGACTATTTTAACCCATACAGAGACTTCTTTAACTTGCATACTAGTTTTTTCTTACCCTTCACTGCAAAACCTTCAGGTTGCT
The DNA here is from genome assembly GCA_000404065.3 of Pinus taeda. Classification (NCBI taxonomy): domain Eukaryota; kingdom Viridiplantae; phylum Streptophyta; class Pinopsida; order Pinales; family Pinaceae; genus Pinus; species Pinus taeda. The sequence continues at coordinate 253,568 of APFE031344841.1, read as the reverse complement.
TCATGTAGATCTCCTCCTCCAGATCCCCGTGAAGAAACATTGTCTTCACATCCATCTATTCTACCTCATAATCAAAAGCAACAGCAATAGCAACAGATAAAAGTAATCTAATAGAAGTTACCTTGGCAACAGGAGAAAAAATATCACCAAAATCAATTCCCGACTCCTGGGAATAACCTTTTGCTACCAACTGAGCTTTGTATTTCTCCACCTTTCCTTCTGCATTTGTCTTCTTTTTGAACATGCATTTGTTACCAATGGGTTTCCTTCCAGCTAGCAACTCCACCAGATCCCAAGCCTCATTTTTGTGCAAAGATGCCATTTCATCAACCATGGCCTCTTTCCAGAGTTTGCCATCCTCTAAATCTACTGCTCCCTTCACAGTTCTGGGATCATCGTCAGTAATACATAAATAAAATTTTGAACAGAAAGCATATGACCTATACCTTTTTGGTTGCCTTCTTTCTCGAACTGATCTTCTCACACCCCGAGTTTGTGGCTCTTCATCTTCTGATTCCTCCTTTGTTGTAGAGTCTGATTCTTCCTCCTTAAGCTCAAACTCTATCTTCTCAGGTTTCCTTGGTTGGACTTCATGTTTAATAACATCTTTTACCTCTCTGAACATCACAACTCAGTTGTACACAACCTTTCGTGTGACTAGGTTCCAAAGCTTATAACCCTTTAAACCATTCCTATACCCAATAAAGATGCACTTTTCAGATTTACTATCCAACTTGGTTCGTTTCTCCTTTGGAACATGTACATATGCATCACATCCAAATACCATCAGATGTGAAAGAGAGGGTTTCTTACCAGTCCATACTTCTTGTGGAGTCTTATCCTACAACGCTAATGAAGGTGACCTATTGACCAGGTAACATGCAGTATCCACCGCCTCTGCCTAGAATTCCTATCCTAACTCGGCACCACTGAGCATGCTTCTTTCCCTTTCCATCAACGTCTTGTTCATTCTTTCTGCAACTCCATTTTGCTAAGGTGTATATGGAGTAGTCTTATGTGGTGCTATACCACACTTCTTACAGAATTCTTCAAATTCCTTGCTGCAAAATTCTCCACCATTATCTGTCCTCAACACCTTTATCTTCTTCCCTGTCTAGTTTTCCACCAGAGTCTTAAATTCTTTAAACCTGTCAAAGACTTCAGATTTCTTCTTAAGGAAATATATCCATTTATTCCTTGAGAAGTCATCTATAAATGATACATAGTACACAAACTTACCCAGTGATGGAACCTTCACAGGTCCA
>APFE031344841.1:204430-251844 GCA_000404065.3 Pinus taeda | reverse complement strand
GTATTCCTTGAGAAGTCATCTATAAATGATATATAGTACACAGACTTACCCAATGATGGAACCTTCACAAGTCCAAACACATCATTGTGCACAAGCTCTAATATTTGTTTAGCCCTCTTACCACCAGAGGGGAAACTCACCCAATTCTACTTCCCATATACACAATTTTCACAGAAATCAAAATCTAGAGATCTATTACTCATACCTTATACCATACCTTTACCATGAAGTATTTGAAGGCCCTTCTCTCCAATATGTCCAAACCTTTGATGCCACTGCGTGGTCTTCTCTCTAAAGACCACTAGATATTCTACTCCACATTCAAGAACCATGGAACTGTTGCACCCATCAATAACAATGCTACCTTGCAGCTTGTACAGAGTTCCAATCCGAACTCCCCGCATCAATACCAGTGCTCCTAGAACCATCTTGCAGGTATCCTTCTCGAACACTGTCTTTACACCTGCATCATCCAACTTGCTTACAGAAATCAGACTTTTGGCCAACGCAGGAATATGCATAACACCCGGAAGGGTTCTAACCCTTCCACCTTGCAACTTCAACTTTACTTTTCCACGACCAATGATTCTAGCCTTCCTATCATCCCCCAAGAAGACATCACCACCATCGTATTTCTCATACTCGCAGAACCACTCTCTATGGGGAGTGAAGTGAAAGGATGCACCAGAGTCAATAAACCATGCCTCATGATCTACATGTGTACTTGAAGAAGCTGTTGGAAATAATACTGAGAGGGGGGGATGAATCAGTATTATCAATTCAATTATTTTTCAATTCATATAAAGATTTGTATACGCTACTTTAGTTAGATAAGCAAGCGTATATATGCAACTCTAGTTAAATAAAACATCGTATAACTCACAAACTTGTAATTTAATTATTCTTCAGATGTTAATCTTAAATCTGTGTGTCGGAACCATATATCAATCAGGAACAGAAAAATAGTGCAAACAGTCACACACAAGAACACAAGATATAAGGTGGAAACCCAATGTGGTTGAAAACCACCTACTGCAATTCGTCTCTATCTTCTTTCAATTAGAAACTTCTTTTTACAATGTTTCTATACTGGTGCATTCTTATACTAATACGCAGGCTGCTACCTGCAGAAGGCTACAATCTTCTCTCATTCTCCAGCTTCACTTGAAAGGGAGCTACAACCCCCTTTAGCTCTTGTACTAGTTGAGGTACTAGTACGCAGGCTGCTACCTGTAGAAGGCTACAACCTTCTCTTTTCTTCCTCTAGGTACCCCGTTTCATACATTTTCAGACTGGATACTCCTGAAGCACAATACCATAATCTGAAGGCCACGTTTCATCCAATTTTCATACTGGACCCATCAATATCATTGAAGCACACAATCAATCAACACTAGCATCATCAATCTCTGAATCACCAAATAATGAATCACTGAAACTCTGTCAACAAAATGCAGTCACTAGAACATAGACCAGAACACTAAACTCTGTAACAATATTCAGAACCAACTGTATCATCAAAATTCATGCATCAGACTGCATACGCTACTTGGAAGTGCCCAACCAGCGTGTATATGCAACTTCACCAAAGCGAAGCAGTGTATCTGTCATTAATTACTTACTTATAACTTCGCTGCACTTCCTGACTTTAGACATACCCATATCATTTCATATACAAGGATAATACATATGTTAGCAACCAGATCTAGTCCATCAGATCACATAAAGATAAGTCATTATGATCCTGATCTATTATAGATCTCATCCATCAACAATCAACCAAACTGAATATGCAGAATACTGACACAAATAAACAGTTACCAACAACCAGAACCACTTGTAACTTCAATATCGTAGCTCATATGGTATACACTATTTAGACATATCTAATCTGCATACGTACGCACTTATATCATAGTCAACCAGCGTATACATATGTAAATATTCATTCATGAGTTGCAGCTATTTCAAACTTAAGTTATACCCAGATCAATACATTACATGTGTCAGTATACAGATCTAGAATAAACATGATCAAACCATATAGAGATGATCATTCCAAGCCATTAGATCTCGATCTATCCTTAGATCTTGTTCTCCATCTACTGCTGAGATTCCTCCTTAGCTCAGATCAAGCAAAGCATCATGAACCCATAACCTGCATACTAGATCTCATACTTCATCAGATATTCAAGACTTTCTCCATCCCTTTGCCTAATGATCTTCTTCTCCTTTTATAGTCTTAGGCCTTACTCAATACCATGGTCCAAAACCATTGAGACCTAATACTAGGGACCCAATACCTAGGTTCAACACTTCGGACGCAATACCAAGGACCAAAACCATAGTTCTAAATACCACGGACCCAAAAATAAGCTTTCCCACATGTACGTGCTTTTCTATGCATGAAAGTGCGTGCATACGCATACGCGACCTTTGATCAGAAATCCTGTATGTATACGCGCTTTTGTATATAGTGAACCTGTGTGTATAACCTGCGTGTATACCATACTTGGTATATAGCGAACCTGCGTGTATACGTGACTTGGTACATAGTGAACCTGCATATAACCTGCATATGTACGCGACTTGGTATATAGTGAATTGGTGTATATACTCTTCTTTCTTCATTCTTTATAGTCTTATCATCAACTCTTTGCTACTGACCTACTGCACTGTCATCTGTGTGAGTTGTTCTTCTATAAGTGGGTTGCCATCAAGTACAACACATGCATCATAATGCCAACAGAAGCCAAGTACACATTCCCACCTTCATTTGAGGTGGTTTTCGCCTCTACAGAAGGAGCCTCATCAGATCCCTTTCCTTTGTCAGGAACTTTAGATTAACAGTCCCTTTGTAGTGGCCTTCCTTTCCGCATTTCCAGCACACCACCTTTACAGGTTTTCCTAGAGATTTAGATCTCCCTCTAGATTTAGATCTCTCACTTGATGACTTATTTTTGTTTCTGTTCTGGGACCATCCTCGTACAGACAAGGCATCACCATTCTGGCTCGCCATATTTTTCCATCTGATCTCCTCTGTCAGCAAGGCTGAGACTATTTCATCAAACTACAAGGTAGTTGCGTTGCTACCTATTGCAATAACCAGACTATCGCACGAATCTAGTAGAGAACACAACAAACTAATGCACTTATCTTCATCTGAAATTTTAATATCAACAGATGCCAACTGACTTACCACAGTATTAAATACATTTAGATGCTCTATCACCGAGTCTCCATCTTTCATCCTCACGTTATACAACTTTTTGTGTAGGAACAATTTATTCACCAGAGACTTAGATTGGTACAAAGTCCCTAACTTGTCCCACAAAGCCTTCGTCGTAGCTTCCCCTGATATATTCAGCAATAATGAATCTGAGACACACAATCATATTGTACTTTTTGCCTTCCAATCCAACTTCTTCCATTCTTCATTGGACACTCCCATTGGTTTAGTACCCGAATATACCGTGATCCACTAATCTTTATCCACCAAAATATCCTCCATCTTGAGTTTCCACAACTCAAAACTCGGACCATTAAATTTCTCAATCTCTATCTTTCCACTGCTCACCATCTTTTTTCACCAACAAAATTGATCTCGCAGATCTCCCACTGAACAGGGTCTACCACAGGCCCGAGCAAAACCCCTCAGAAACAAAGGCATCCTCTTGAAGCCAAAACCTAGCTCTAATACCAAATGTAGGTTTTAAGCCCGTACAAAAATTACCTGCATACGAATTCTAAAACACAAAAAATAAATAATGCAAAAGCATAACACATAAAACACATATACATAGTGATTTTCCCCTAGATCCCAAAATCGGGACTACCATCTTGATTTTTCAGTATGTTCCTTTCAATGTTATAATACATATTTATACATGCCGAAGCATCCAATACCATGGACCGAAAACCATCGTGTCCAATACCATGGACCAAAAACCATCGCGTCCAAAAAACATGTGCAAAAATCATGCACAAAACCATAGGTGGGTCCGCCCAACCTATCATAGGGTCCAAAATAGGGTCCATAAAGTGGGGTTACGGATACACCTCAAACCCCCTATGAACCCCCCCCTGCTACACAATCGGCGCAATGAAGGGGGGCTCCACCCCCCCTCTAACCCCCCAGTTAACTACGTGGGCTAGTCATGGAAAGAATATAACACAACCCAAAAATCTTCTCAGTGCAGATAGAGGAGGTCACCCGAGTGGTACATTGGGTACATGACCCTGGTTGGGGAGTCTGTAGATACTGAACCTTCTTCATTCAAGGAGGCAGTGCAGCAATCAGTATGGGTTGATGTAATGGTAGAGGAGAACGACTCTATCATTCGGAACAGTGTGTGGGATGTTGTCCCAAGGCCTCAGGGCAAGTCAATGGTGAGTTCCAGATGGCTTTACAAGGTAAAGCAGGCAGCTGATGGCAGTGTTGAGAAACATAAGGCAAGGTTTGTTGCCCGAGGTTTCTCATAGGTCGAGGGGGTCGACTATGATGAGACTTTTTCTCCCGTAGCAAGTTACTCATCGATTAGATCGATGTTGGCACTATCAGCTCAAATGGGGTGGAAGATCCACTAGATGGATGTGAAGACAACATTCCTCAATGGGAAGATTAAGGAGGAGGTGTACATTGAGTAGCCAGAGGGTTTCGAGACCTTCGATCGTGAGTTGCATGTGTGTAGACTCAAGGGGGCTTTGTATGGGCTGAAACAAGCACCCGTGCTTGGTACACCAGGATCAACAACTATCTCACCACTTTGGGCTTCACCAAGAGTGAAGCAGATGTGAAACTTTACCACATCATGGTAGAAAGTAAACCATTGATCATTGTTCTTTATGTCGATGATCTGATTTTGATAGGTGATGATCAGCTGATACAGTCTTGCAAGGAGGACCTTGCAAGAGAGTTCAAGATGAAGGACATTAAAATAAAAAGAGAAAACCTTTGATATTTTTATTTCCTTATCTTACTTTTCATCTCTCTCCCTTGCCTAGGTTCAAAACCCTCCCTCTATGGTTTTTCCTCATAGATCAATGGTCATAAAACCTTTGAAATATTGAAAAAGGACCCAAAATTTGTTTAAATCTGGGAAGCATTGTCCGATAATGGTTTTTTCCCATATTTTGTGACATAATTTACTCTCCTTCTATTATACCGCAAAAAAAATATTAAAATAATGCCATGACCGACATCTCGCGAAGTGATGGGAAAGTTCCCAATGGTTAACATATTCAATTCTTGTTTCATGCCTCTACTGCTGAGGTTCACAAAGTAATTTGTATAACACTTTCGAGCCACAAAATAATTAAAAATAAAATATTTATTACTTGTCGTAGGCATTTTCCTGTCTCCCGTTTCTCATTATTTGTGCCCTACTACTCCTCTTGCAATAGTTGGAGTACTATTGCAAGGCGTAAATGATTCTGTCAAACGACTTTAAACTTTCACCATCTTGCGTGTTGGTTGATTTACAGCTCCTAACATTAATATGACATTAACGGGGATTTAAGCTCCATGTCGGCACCATGTGTAACCCTAGGCATTGCCACATGTGATCTATATTTGCCAAAATCAACGCACATAATTTTTTCTTGCAATTATCACGGGTTAATATCTTGGGGTGATGTGTTATCACTTTGCAAGTGAAATCTGTCACAGTGACAAGGTTGGATTCAACATTATTTAGAAGATGAAGAACGTGAAATTTCTATTCATAATTTTCCTATCCTACTACGAAGCTTTTACGAATACCTTGTGTGCAGTTCACATCATTTTCAGTGTTTGATGGTATTTATTTGGAAATTATGTATGTTAATTTACTATTTCAAAGTTTTAAACCAGCTTTAAAGTGATAAACTAATCAAATTCATGTAGAGGAATACCTTTAACAAGGTCCTACCTTTCAATATAAAAAATAGCCTAAATTCTCAAACAAAGAAATATGCCATATTATTAATAGGATGAAACGTTTCCTAACCAAGTGAACAAGTCCCACCTCTTGAGAATTCTCCAAGTTGATTACAAAATAAAGGAACATGCCTCCACAAAGAAAAATTACATTAGTATGATAATCGAAATAGGCATAATGAAAAAAAAAAAAAAAGTATATGCTCTTTTCATTAAATATTAATCTCCATTTCTCTAGGTTGGCTAAAGAGAAGTACTACCCAACCAATTTTTAGTTTAGAGATCTTATGTCACATAAATATGACAAAAGTCTAAGTGATATAAGGTTTTTGGAACCAAATTTGTTTGTTATCTCTGAGATATGCTAGGGTTGTTTCATTTTCTGTATTTGGTTCTCCTTTTCTCCACTCCTAGTGTATAATGAATTAACTCGGATAGTGAACTTTGATTGAAAATGTAGACAAATTAATATGAAATCAAAATAAAAACATGTAGTTCCCAACACCTTGAATGAGTGGGTAGAGGAAATGCAATGTCATTGTAGAGTAAATGGAGTTTCCAAACACATGGTTATAAGAGTTGATCATGTGAGGTGAATTTGTAAAGCATAAGATAAGTGACTTTGTAATGCAGATGACTAACTGAAGGAGTTGAAGTTCGAAGACATCTGTCCATCAATTTCAGATAAAAAATGGTTTGAAAACACCTAATACAATTCACATGGATTTTAATATAGTTCTTTATATATATATAATTATTATTATAAATATTATATAATTTATATATTAAAATAATATATATATAATTATTATGTATTAATATACTTATATATATATATATTATATAGATATATATAATAGAAAGTTATTTTCAAGGATAACTTCGTTTTAGAACAAACAGTGCAAAACATTTGCAGAACAATAGGTGTATGAGATGAGGATGTGTGGGATAAAAGGATTTGCACAAAAGGGTGTATGTGTGGGAGAAGGGATATGTCGGGCGTATGCATATGTAGAGAAAGGAGGACAAACTTTCTTCCGCACAAATGAAGTTTTTTCAATTTGAAATAATATTAAGATTATTTTATGATTTAACATATTGAAATTATAAAAATTTACCATATATAAAGTTATAAAATTATATGTAATAATATTTTACTTGCTTTCTTATTCATCATTCCTTGGTTACTAATGTTGGCAAGGTTAAATCTACTTGTTGCAAAGGGTATTCTATTCTAGATAGAATACTTTGGATAAGGTTCTACTTTCATGTCTTAGGGTGACTCATTATCAGTTTGCATTTGATCTCTATCACAATGCTAAGGTAGGATTCAACATTAGCTAAAAGAAAAAGAACATGAAATGTTGTTGCCATTTCACAAATATAATTTAACTCCCTCGTTGTTGTGCTTTTGCAAACTCTCGCACAATTTAGGCCAACATTTGGTGACATGAATTAGCATTATTTATATTTAATTACCTCTAGTCATATAATTAAACCTTAAACCTTTGAATAACAAACAAACCTATTTCAGTAAATGTAAGTATTTTTAGCATTTATCGTGATCACTAATGTATAGTTATGATGCCACCTTGTATGCAATTCAGTGTTTAATGGAATTGATTTAGAAATTATGTATGTTAATTTCCTGTTTTGAATATTTAAACAAACTTTGAAGTGATAAACTAATTAATTTCATGTAGAGGAATGCCTTTAACAATGCCCTACCTTTCAACACAAAAATAGGTTAAATTTTCAAAGAAAGAAATATGTCGGGTTAATACCAGCATGGAATCTTTCTTAAAGGAATGAACAAGTTCCACTTGTTTTCAATTGAACAAGTTGATTAGAAAAATAAATTTACTACTTCCACAAAGAACATTTAAATTAGTATGATAATCCAAATTGGTTTAAAGAACAAAAAACATTCTTTCTTATTTCATTAAATATTGATTTACATTTCTGCAGGTTGGTTGAAGGGAAGTACTACACAACTAATTTTTAATTTTGAGAATTTATGTCCCATAAATGTGAAAAAATTATAAGTGATGTAAAGTTTTGGGACTATTATGCTATATGTTTCAAGAAAGTATTTGTTTTATTGATTCTAGAGGGTTATAATAAGTAGTTTTTAGTACATTTTGAATTTCAAAATTGTTCGAGTAGGTAGAAAAATTTGATAAGAATTTCTTTATTAATGAATGGTGCTTCTTAGAGGTTAGGGCTTCTCCTGATTATGATAACACAATGGAGGTATGTTTGTTCCATTTTTTTTGCAACAACTCTTCCAGCTGAGTTCTTATGGCACCCAAATCATCTTCCAACTGTGAAAGCCTTTGCTAAAGTTCCAAAATGATATTCATCAACATAAAGATATGTTGACTCACTACATATAACTCTTTCTAAATGCTTCTTCCATTGCCTCCTTGGGCTATTTCTCATACTCTTACTATTCCAATAGTAACAACTATACCAACATATCTGCATCACCTGCCTTATCTACATCAACATATCCCTGTAGAGAAATGTTTGAACCACCAAAGCATAATGCTTGATTTGTGGTACCTCTCAAATACCTGAGAATCCACTTCACCACCATCCAATGTTCTTTTCCGGGATTGTTCATGTACCTGCATAGAACTCCCACTGCATGTTCAATATCAGGCTTTGTCCAGACCATTGCATACATTAAGCTTCCAACTGCTAATGCATATAGAACTTTAGACATATGAGCCATTTATTCCTGAGTCTTGGGACACTCCTCCTTACTTAATTTGAAATGGCTAGCCAGAGATATACTAACTAGTTTTGCATTCTGCATATTAAACCTTTTCAACACCTTTTCTATGTACTCACTTTGAGACAATGTTAATTTGCGATTCTTCCTGTCTCCAGTTATTCTCATACCAAGGATTTGTTTTGCAGCACCCAAATCCTTCATTGCAAATGAGTTTGCCAATTTTCTTTTGAACACATTTATTTCCTGCATGTTAGAACCTACAACAAGCATGTCATATACATACAATAAAAATATAATATAGCTACCATCATTTTGCCTTTTGAGATAAACACAATGATCGTAGTGACATCTAGTATAACCTTGTTTAGACATAAACCTATCAAATTTTAGATACCACTACCTTGGAGCCTGTTTTAAGCATACAAGCTCTTATTCAACCTTCACACTATTTTCTCCTTCCCTTTTACCTCATATCCTTGTGGTTGCTGAATATATATCTCTCCCTCCAAATCCCCATGGAGAAAAGTTGTCTTTACATCTAACTGCTCAAGATGCAAATCTTCAGCTGCTACTAGACTTAAAATATTTTGGATTGAATTCATTTTAACAACAGGGGCAAATATCTCATCAAATTCTATACCCTTTTTTTGTGCAAACCTTTTCACCACAAGTCTAGCTTTATACCTTTTTCTACCTCCATCTTCTTCCTTCAACTTGTAGACCCATTTATTTTGCAATGTTGTTTTACCTGCAGGCAACCTAACTAAGTCCCAAGTCTAGTTATGTGCTAAGGAGTCCATCTCTTCTTTCATGGCTTGCTCCCACTTCTTCTTGGTTTCTACCTGTATTGCTTCTTCATAACATTCTGGTTCACTAGAATCAGTCAACAATACATAATATAATGAAGGAGAGTATCGTTCAAGGGGTCTACTTATCCTAGTAGATCTTCTAACACCACTTTCAGGTGTTTAAGGTGCTTGATGGTGTTGTTGTTGTTGTTCTGGCTGTTGATCATTATGATTTTCAGGCACCACCACTTTTCCTGTGATCTCATCAAGCACTTTGTATTCTCTGTTTTCTTTTTCTTGTTTCCTTTCCTGTAGTTGATCCTTATACAAAACATTTTCATTGAATATTACATCTCTGCTCCTAATGATTTTGTGTTTTTCATAATCATAAAAGTGATAACCAATTTCATTAACACCATATCCAATAAAGGTACATTTCTTTGATTTTTCCTCAAGCTTTGTTCTATTTTCTTTATTAATGTGGACAAATGCTTCACAACCAAAAGTCTTTAAAAAGGAGTAGTTTACCTTTTTACCTATCCATACCTCCTTTGGAATACCACCATCCAAGGAACCTGAAGGCCCTCTGTTTATTAGATAAAAAAATAGTATCTACAACATCTGCCCAAAATTGTAATGGAAATCATGCATGCAATCTCATGCACCTTGCACGCTCCATGATGGTCATGTTCATCCTTTCTGACACACCATTTTCTTGTGGTGTTCTTGGAACTGTCTTCTCTCTACGAATTCCATTTTGAACAGTACCTATCAAACTATTTACTGCAATATTCACCTCCATTGTCTAATCTAAGACACTTCAACCTTTTTCTTGTCTCATTTTCAACCAAAGATTTCCATTTATTGACAGTATCAAATACATCAGATTTATTTCGAATACAATAAATCCAGGTTTTTCTGGTTTCATCATTAATAAAAGTAACATAATAATGAGAGCCACCAAGAGATGATACTTGAGTAGGTCCCCATACATCTGTATGCACAAGCTCTAATTTTTTGCTCTTCTTTTCTTTCCCAACTCTAAGGAATCTGACTCTCTTATGCTTTCCATAAACACAATTCTCATAGAATTTTAAATCAACATGCTTCAAACCTGGCAACATATTTCTTGAGTGAAGAATCTGCATCCCCTTCTCAGTCATGTGCCCGAGCCTATGATGCCACAATTCTGTATCTTCTCCTGTAGGGGTTAAAGCATTAACAGAATTAAAATTATCATTGCATAAAAACAATGTACCAACTTTTCCTCCTTTCGCTATTACCAGGGATCCTTTAGTGACCTTCCAGGTTTGACCTGTGAAAGTAGTTACACAACCTTCACCTCCCAACTGCCCTGTTGAAATCAATTTTTTCTTCAGATCTGGAACATGCCTTACCTCCTTCAATACCCATTGATTTCCACTTTGTTGTTTTATGAAAACTGTACCCATTCCAATGATTTTATAGGGTTTATCATCACCCAATCAAACCTGTCCAAAATCTCCTTGAACATAATCATAAAAATGTTTCCTATCAGGTGTGGCATGGAATGAGGCCCCTGAATCTACCACCCAGGCATCGATAATATTTTCTAATGAAACAATCAAAGCATCTTGCAACACATCACTTGTTACATTTGCTTCATGATTATTTTCTTACTACACGTCTCCTTCTTTTCCCTTTCGAGACTTGCAATTTTTCTTCAGGTGTCATTTCTTTTCGCATTTCCAGCACACTATCCCCAATATAGACTTGGATCTGCCTTTTCTTGACTTACTGTGATATCCAGCGCTCTTTCCTCTTTCCATTTTTCTTCCTCTAGTCTCTCTAGTCAAAGCATTACTTGATGTTTCACCAGAGCTTTTCCATCGCATTTCCTCGCTAAGGATTGCACCGACAACATCATCAAACTTTAAAGTACTAGATCGAGAGACAAAGTTATTAATGGCCATAACTAAACCATTCTAACTTTCTAGCAATGAGCACAGAAATAACAGAGCCCTAACTTCATCATCAAATGTTACCCCTACAGAACTTAAATGACTGGTAACTGTATTAAATTCATTTAAATGATCAGCAATAGATCCACCTTCTGACATCTTCATATTAAATAAATGCTTCATAAGAAATACCTTATTTGAGGCTGAGGGTTTTTCATATAGTTTGGACAATGTCAACATTAAACCCTCTGTTGTCATTTCCTTTGAAATATTAAATGCTACCAATGTTGCTAGGCACAACCGTATTGTTCCAAGTGCCTTTTTGTTGAGAATATCCCATTCTATGTCTATCATACTCGTCGGCTTCTTTGCCTTTCTACTCAATGGTTGGTACAGATCTATCTGGTACAAATAATCTTCCATCTACATCTTCCACAGCTGGTAGTTTTGGTTGTTAAATTTTTCGACCCTAAATCTACCATCTTTCGCCATTGCTCCCACTCGAACTAGGAACCCTTCTCTCCTACGATTTTATCAGACAAATCGACCTTCGGCTCTGATACCAGTTTTTAGATAATTATATATTACAAAGCAATGGAACACATAAAATATTGTAGAAATATAAACACAGAAAATGCATAAAACAAGAGAGACACAGATATATGTGGTTCACCCAGTTTAGGCTACGTCCACGGAGAAACAGCCAGTCCTTGTTTTTATATTATCCAGCAAACTGAAGAGATACAACCTACAGCAAATCCACTATAATTCCCTCTTCACTCTCAATTTCCTCTCTCTTCCTCACTCAGAATATAGATATACATAGACACAATACAATTCCCTCATATACAGCGAGGGGTTGCCTTCTAGGGAAAGAAACCCTAAATTAAACATAACTTCTATCATCAGATATCTGCCTAATGAATGGCCCATATTGACTACAAAATTACAACATTTTACAAGGCAATTTTACATCTATTCTTAGCTTTGGGGGCGCTGCCCCCGATCCCCCCACCATGGGGGGGCTCCCAAAGGTCGCAGCCACCCCCTTTGGACCCCCCTGTAATGAATATTTTACGGGTGGTGTTGTCACCCCATTACAAAAGGGGGTCCAATGAGGTGATACCTTTGAATACAGAAGATAATCAGGCTCCAAACCCAACAGGTACTCCCTAAGAAAATACCATAATTTGAATGACACAACGTAACACCCCCCCCCCCCCCCCCCCCCCCCTTGCGAGTTCTCTAACTACTCAAGTAGAGTTTGTTCCAACACCAAATTAATAAGGCCAAGAATATCTATAATGTGTCAATGAGCTAACTATATTGGAAATTTTTTTCGTAATGTCAATTTGGAGTTTTTTTTATGATATGCTAACTATTTTGAAATATTTAGTACTAGCATCCAATTTGGTCACACATCTTTCACATATAATTCATGATACTTATATCTTCACAATTTATCAATGGCTATATTTGAAATATATATCCATGTTACATCTAGATTTAAATTGGCTTTGAAAATCCCAACAATGTTTCCTTTTAAAGCAATTTTGAATTAAAATAAAACAATCTAAAAAGGCACTCTACATGAAAAAGTAATGGAAATGGAAATACCAACAAGACTCGGGAAATTCAAAAAACAATAGACATGTGATAAACAATACCTTGAAAACATAAGTCACTTCTAGAACAAACTAGAGAAAGTGATTTCCTAGAGCTTTTAGTGATGAGTTCAAAGCCAAGAAACCTACATATAGTGCATGAGAAGTCATAAGTCAGTTAAACCACGAATTCACATGAAATATTTTAAAGGAGATTCAATTATTATCCATCTTAACAGTATTCATTTGTAACTGGTCACCATCAATCCATCCAATACTGAATTACCTGATCTACAATCAAAAAGCATTATTCTGATATCGGTTACTAAAAACCACACCCAATCTTCTTAAATTCCCACTCAAAAGAGTCCAATCCATAAGATTTTGGATCATGATTGCTACATTTTGCATGCTTTGGAGATTGATATCAACATAGTGTTGAAAAAAAATTAATATTCTCATTTAATATAAATTTAATTTTCATAAAAAGCTAAACTAAGAAGACAAGAGAAGGAAAAACCTCACCAAATTTTCGTTAATGAAGTTCATATCATATAATCATATTGAAATAGATTTTAATTTTGGTATAATGTTCAACTAAATGCTATTTTATTAATATCCTAATTCTCATTTTATCTAAATTTATATAACGATATGGTGACATTTAAACATTAATTTTATTGCATTAACATTTTGAGCAAAGGAACAGTTACATTAAATCAAAAATTCATTTCATTCAATAGTTGCCAAATTAAGAATGAATAGATCTTCGAAATTTTTTATCTCTTCTTGTAAAATTCCTAAGAAGAACGCCATGAAAATGTCTTAATATAAATCCAAGCAATTCTAACTGGCATTCTCAATGAAAGAAAAGTCATTTCAGAGCAATTATCATTAATATTATTAACCATATTAAGAAGACAAAATGGGGATATTTCTCTAGCTACACATAGACTAGCCATGAATATTATCAAGTGTGTGGAGATGAAGATTGATCCCAACGAGAAAATATTTCCCACATTTGTAATGTAAGCCAAAATAAAATCTGCAAATGATCTACACAATTATCATGTGATCATCTTTAACATTTATCGCATATGCAACTTCAAGGTCATATTCTGAAAATCTTTTCTCAGCTTCATCATCTTCAAGAACTATGGCTAGATCACAATCAACTGTGTAGCACAATCCTAATTGAGTTGGGAAATCTTGCGAATTTGAAATCTATAAGACTTCATGGTGTTGAAATATGTAACTTGGTTTGGTCTTCATATTGACATATGTAATCATGATTTTATGTATTTAATGAAAGGAGAAAAATAAAATTATTATTATTCTTTAGGCATGGGTTTCATGCTCAAGGGAGATTTATTTTTAGGTCAAACACCCATTTAGTGCTTTTAGGACTTGTTACTGAGTCTACAAGTCCATTGAGTCATTGTCATGTATGAATGACCCTTTTGGGCATGTTACATATTGTAAAGAAAAATTATTTGAGTCAAAAGACCCTCTAAGACCTCATCATGGCACAAATATCAAGTAGATCTGCATGAAGGGAAAAGAAATCATAAAAAATTTGAAATTTGTACCCTTCAAAAACCTATATATAAGAAGGAAATCAACCTCATTTGGACACACTCTCAAGCAAGTTTGATCTCCTCAAGATAGAAACTGAAAAAGGATAAAGAAGAACAAGATCGAAGTTTTGGGCCTCTCTCTCTCTCTTTTATGTTAGGGTTTCTACACTTACTGGGAAATATGAAATTTTAAAGCTACATCGAAGCTATGAAGTTTCATTAAAGCTGTGAATTTTCATCAATGTTGTGAATCTGCATCAAAGTTGTGAAGCTAAAACTAGGTCAAAGTTGTGAAAATTCGAAGTTGTCAATCTGCTTTAGAGTTCAAAGTTGCAATAGAATCTATTAGAAAAAGTTGCAAAAGAATATGTTGGAGGGGTCGAATTTGCAATAGAATCTATCGGACAAAGTTGTAGAAGAATATGTTGGAGGGGTCAATGTTGCAGAAAAATTTGCTGGGTAGAACAAATTGTTGGGCATAATAATTTGCTAGAAGTCGAAATTGAAGGAATTGCTGAGAAACTGTTAGAAGGAAATCTTGTCAAGGTACTTTGTCTTGGAGGATCATGGTCAAGGGTAATAGGTCTTGGAATTTGTCAATTGAATATTCTATAAGAAGAGAAGAATTCTTGTGTGTTTTCCACTCAAATGGATAGGTTTTGGCCCTGGATGATTGCTTATATCTTGTTTCCTCTTGTCTCACTATTCTTTATGGTTTGGTAGTTGTTTGATGAAAAAAAAATTTAATTAATTTGAATAAGAATCCAACTAAGATAAGAAAATATACATCACAATCAGTTATCAAAGTAAGATAAATCACATAATCTAGCTTCTCTATATTTCTTAACATGTTATCGGAGCTAAGGTGAAAGGACAAGGAAAGAGAGCTTAAAGAAGGACACTCAAGGGCCGAAGCACTAGAATATCATTAAGAGCATCAATCATCAAGAAGGACCATTCATATCAAGGATCATCACATTCCAAAGAAGGAAGACGTCAAAACCCTAGCTCATCCAAGGAAGGGTTATACACTTGAAGCATTCTTGAGAAGATCACATCATCATCAAAAAAATAAGATCTACAAGACCCTACCTCCACTTAAAGAAGGACTACTCATTGAAGAATCTACATTAAAGGGAAGCAAGAAGAGGCTTTTTCATCATCATCAAAGAATAATATGATCTCCCTCTCTTTGAAGGATCACTTTTGAAGGAAGACATCTTCATCAATAAGACATTTATTATCAACATCATCATCAAAATCAAGAGGGCATCAAGTTGAAGATATTGTCATCAAGAAGAATATTCACTTGACAGGTAAGTAACTTTATATTTACGACTAAATCTACTATCAAAATGACTTCATTTTGTAGGGAAAGCAACAAATTGGTTGGGATGTCAAACTTCCTTGCATGGAAGAAGAGGAAAGATTCTATCCTCATAGAAAATGAATTCATTGAACATGTTAAGGGGTCGATTACTAAGCTTCCAAAGGAAGAAGCTCAAGCTCTAGAAAAGCATATGAAAGGGGAAATAAGGGCTCAAATGATTCTCATTGAATCCATCAAGGATACCCTCATACCTTATGTATCAAAGTTGTACAACTCATTGAGAAATATATAACAAGTGAATAGAATTATTCTCCATTAGTACTGCAGGAGAAGCAATATCTTTGAGGAACGAGTTGCACAAAATTAAGATCTTAAAGGATGATGGAATAACCCCATATTTTATGAAGGTAGCATAAATAAGAGATCAAATACAAGAGTTGGGAGAAATAGTGTCCTATAAATAAATGACCACAATAGTGCTCAACACACTTTGAGAGGAATGGGGAAACTTCACTTCTAGCATCTTTGGAAATAAGGAAGCCACCCCATTCAGTGAACTTTGGTAATTATGTAAAATTGAAGAAATCGGTTTGAAATCAAAGAGAGATGTGGGACCAGGTGAAAAATTTCAAGAATTTGTTGCCATGGCTAAGAGAAAAGGAAAGTTTTTGAAATATGGCTCTCATGAAAAGAAAAAGAAGATGTCAACATTCCAATTCTATGGTTGTTAGGAATATGGGCACTATAAGAGATATTATCTGAATTTCAAGAAGGACAACAAGGGGAAAGAAAGAAATGAAGCTCATATCACGAAATAAGTGGAAGAACCTAATGATAAGAAATCCAAAGGGATAGATCTTCACTATTAGGGCTTCTTCAATGCATAACAAGGAGAATTAGGAGGTGAAAATATCTCCACTATGGCAATCAAGATGAGAAGTTTTAGGACACAATGCATCTTAGTAAAAGATGGCATCATACTAGAAGAATATTTTTAAAGCAAGAGCTCATGACATCATTAGATAAGCTTGGAATAATATCTGAAGCAAAGTCTACATAGATGTAGCAGTCATCATATAAAGGAAGTATCTCTTGGAAACCTCATTGAAATCATATATAGTAGATATGATTGAAATAATTTCATCTAGCATGATAGAATTAATTCATAATACATCATCATCATGAGAAAATATCATTTTCTTGATGAGGATAATTAATATCCTCCATTGGAATCTTCATTAGAATGTTCACCTCTACTTGGAACAGTTAATTCCACCTTGTGTGGGATACATTGTTTAGAAGGATGATGATATGGTGACAAAGGCGTGCAGTATGTCTATATTATTGAAATGCTCTCAATCAAGAAAAGGAAGTTGTTGAAGGTAGTTTAGATGACCAAAAGGAGAAAAAAGGTATGTATATATTTGATAGATTAAGTCATGTGATCATATAGCTACAGATAACATGGGTGAATACTCTACCTCATGAGTATGATCAAAGAAAAGGGATATCTTCCATTGAAAATATGCATGAAGACATGATTCACATATTGAAAAGATTAAATCAACATGATATGTCCTCATATGGAATATGAGGTGGTTGACAAATATGATATAATTATGGATGGAAATTCATGGGGACAAATATGTGAAGAAATAAATAAGTGATCATGAAAGATGCGGAGATGGTCACATAGAAAAGGAAATCAACATCCGATGACTAGAAGAATTGACCATGACATATCCATGGAAAAGGTATGAAGACTCTAGTGAAGTTTGGAAAGGAAGGAGAGAATTGACATTGAATATCTTGGAGATGTGTGAATATGTATGCAAGATGTTGATGTTGCAACAAGCATATGTCATGATGAAGGGCCATCACAAAAGGTAATTTGTATTTGATGTTCATTTTTATTTTTATTTTTTGAACAATATATGGATGGGATGATACATGACTACCAAAAGAGAGTTGTGGATGTCACCTACAACTAGTAATCATGTGGTGGGATGGAAGATTCTAAAGGAAACATGATGTGGAAAAGGTAGTTGTATGAACAAAATCTAGATATGGACTATTATATTACTTTTCGATGAAAGGGAGGATGACATGAATGACATGGTTTGTGAAGGAAATTGATGGATGATCGATTCCCAACAAAGAAGTCCCAAGAGTTTAAGGATCCATAATGATAAAGATGAACTTCATGAAATCGAAAGAAGGAGCCCCACAAGCAGTTGATAGTCCCATGATCTCCACATAGAGAAAAAAGTTTTTGGAAGCAAGTCCCTAGATAAGAGGGAGCTTTTGTACATTCCTTTTATAGGAATGGATACATTCCTTCATAGTAATGGGTAAGGAATGTGTATATCCTCCCTAATTGAGAGGGAGTGATAGACACATCATTCTTATATTCACTTTCGAAGAAAGAATGGAGGATTGGGAAGCATATGGAAATTTATACTCTTTAAGGATGAGATAGGGCATCCAAGATATGAGTAGTCATAGAGGATCGATATTCTTTGAGGATTGGGAATCCAAGATAAGAATATTCCTAGGAGGACATACCCTATGAACACCTGGGTGGGGAATGTGCCTTAAGAGACAATGATGATGGTGTCTATAATTAATTGGTCTTGCCAACATTGTCCTCTAATCTTGTGGAGAGATAGAGTTGTTAGTCAAGGCCTTTCTATGTGACAATGCTGATTGGTATTATGCTAAATATATGGGTTAACAATCTGACTCCTCTTATTAGAATTCTTCAGATTGAGAGTGTCCAAGTAACTTGTATATATTATGAATACCTCCCTAGATAAGAGGGAGTTTTGATATATGTAATTGTGTTTGGCCTTCATAATGACATCTGTAATCATGATTTTATGTATTTAATGAAAAGGGAAAATAAAATTGTTATTATTATTGAGGCATGGGTTTCATGCTCAAGGGAGATTTATTTTTAGGTCAAGCACCCACTGAGTGCCTCTATGAATTTTAATTGAGTCTACAAGTCAATTGATTCATTGTAATGTATGAAATAACCTTTTGGGCATGTTACATATTGTAAAGAAAAAATATTTGACTCAAAATACCCTCCAAGACCTGGTCATGGTGCAAAGATCAAGTCCACCCTACATGAAGGGACAAGTTGACCTTAAAGATAGCCATTCCATACCCCTCAAAAACATAATATATATATTTATATATATATTATATATAATATATTAAATTATATATATAGAAGGAACTCAACCTCATTGGACACACTCTCAATAAAGTTCGATCTCCTCAAGATAGAAGCTGAAAAGGGACAAAGAAAAAGAAGAAGAAAAAGATTGAAGTTTTGGGCCTCTCTCTCTCTTTTGTGTTAGGGTTTATATAGTTACTAGGCAAGATGAAATTTTTAAGTTGCATCAAAGTTGTGAAGTTTCATTGAAGATGTGAAGTTGCATCGAATTTGTGAAGTTGCAACTAGGTTGAAGTTGTGAAATGTAAAAGATATGAATCTGCTGGAGAGTTTGAAGTTGAAGTATAATTTGTTGGGCAAAGTTGCATAAGAATCTATTGGAGGTGTCGAAGTTGCAGAAGAATTTGTGGGAGTTGAAATTGCAGGAGTTTTTGAGACATTGCTAGAAGGAAAGCTCATCAAGGGACTTGGTCTTGCAGGGTCTTTTTCAAGGATCATAAGTCTTGCAATTAATAAATTGAAGATTTTATAAGAATATAAGAGTTGTTGTGGGATTTCCTCTCAATTGGAGAGGTTTTGGCCCTGGATGATCGCAGCCATGTCTTGTGTCCTCTTGTCTCACTATTATTTATGCTTTGGTGGTTGTTCGACGAAAAGAACAAAATAATAATTAAGTTGAAGAATAATCTAACTAAGGTAAGAAAAAATACACAACAAGCAATTATCAAAGAGAAATCACAAAATCTAGTTGCCCTAGATTTCTCAACACATGGATCCCTAAATGACTTTGTGGGCAGAACGCTAATTCCAAACTCCACATTAAAAATGTTTGTTTTCCAAAATTCTCTTGTAACTTCATCCCTAAATCCAGATTAGATTACTCTCTCTACAAAATTTGTAAAATGATGTTCATAATTATAAAGGTATGGAGCATAGGGTGGTGTTATTTGAGGCTTCTAAGAAAATTCTACTTGTCTAATTGAGTGCACCTTTTCTTTTGATTACACTATATAAACATGTTGACAAAGAAATTCATACATACTTATGTTATTCCAGGGGAATACTTGGAACCCAGAACTATAGCAGGATTAATGATTCATTTACGGATTACAATTTCTCATTTGCTTACCCAATGTGTTTTATTGGTCAAGCCTTGGACCCACTGGTATCTTACATTGGACATTGTAGCTATGTTAGTTTTTTCTTTTTATTTTGGAAATGTTAAATGTGCAACTATCCAATTATACTTCAAGCATGGAGAGAAGCATCAAGGAGTTTGGGCAGTCTCACACAAATGTGAGGTATTTTAATGGTGCGAAAAATAAAAGGGTTTACATTATTATTACGATGCTTGGAATGCAAGTCTGTCTTAACCTTCATGAGAGTTTATTTTTTTGAACGTGTTGAGAAGACCTTGAAAGCTGGTGCAAATGTTATAGTAACAACAAAAAGGAATAGATGACATGGCTCTTAAGTACTTTATAGAAGTTAGCACTATTGTTGTATGTCATGCACGCAAGCAAGACTTTCATCATGTTGTTAAGGCAACTAGTGCTATTCAAATCATTACATCTCTTTATATACAAGGAGGTGAAACATTTTGATTCATCATTCCTTGGTTATGTAGATGAGGTTGTAGAGTAACACATTATTGATGATGATGCCATTCTGATCACAAGAGCTAAGAGGACAAAATTCCATAATATTAAGAAGCATTAAATACTACATGTTGGATGAGATGTAACGACCAATGCACGGTACCTTTTCCATTGTGAAAAATATGTTGGAATATAACATGGTGTTTGATGGTGGTAAGAGACATAATAACAAATTCTTGATTGTTGTAGGCACATATTAATTATTTTACAAGTGATAGGGTTTTGGTAAGAATTTGTATATCCTAACCCTACCTAGCACAACAAAATTCCACAAGCATTAGTTATTTCATGCAATAGTTCTTATCTCTATGAAACACCTAGTACCTAACCCTAACTCCACACACAACTGGATTTTATGCAATCAAAAATTTTCAGAAGGCTCAATGCCCTATTGTGAATGATTGACAAACTATTTACAACGAATGGGTGTAAAAATGGAAGGAATTTGATGGTTGTATGAATATTTGAACATTCTATAGGAATAATTCATCTCTTCACTGATTAGAATCCAATACAGGTCATAATTGATGTTATCATTAACGATGGTTCAAGAGAATATGCGACCCGAATTGGTTCAATTGGTGTTGTTCAACATCGAGAAGTTGATATATCTCCTTTGAGATGTGTCAATCAAGAAATCTTGCTACTCACTAGAGGTGTGTGAGAAAATAGATTCCTAGATATAAAAAGTGATAGTTAAGTGCCTTGCAGATGAAGGGGTCTCCAAAAGATTATGTGATCAAGAAGAAATATGAGATTGAGCGTGTTGCAAAGGAGAATTGTTAATCTATTTCTATTATTACCTTTTAGAATGGAAAACACATGGAGTGAACAATGGAGAAAAGATATACATAAATAGAAAAGTTGATTTCCAAAAGAGTTTTATGAAGGGGATTTGCATTTAGGAAACAAAATATTTGACTTTTTGGATGATATGGTAATAAAATATGTTGCTCGTCAAGATATTTTGAAGCTTGAAACTATCGCGTCATTGATGTACCTTTGGAAAATTATTGGAAGTGAAGCATATCAGGGGTGGGGGTGGGATATATTTCAAGCATTTTGAAAATAAGCATGTATTGATTCTAGCTACACAGGACCTAGGGATTTGAATAGTGGTGAAAATGATGATATTCCTCTTAGTCAGTGGGTTTTTAATAATGAGTCCCATCTGATATAAAAAATCCACGATTAGATTCAATGCCAAATATTAAGGTTCAACAAGTTAATCAACAAACATAACAAGTAAAATATGACTAGAGGTCATGTCATGGGAGGTATTGATAAGTTCTCCACAAGCCATATGTGGGAAATTTACTTTCCTAGCCAAAATTCCAAAATATGCACTATTTTTGTTTGAGAGTGTAACTTTTGAATTCATTGTAAATATTATTTTTGTCACAAAATAAAAATACAGAGGTCATCCAAGATTCATTAGGAATATAAAAATATTTGGAGTCGAATAGGTCATGAGGCAGTCGTAAGGTCATACGAAATGTAAAGGGTCACCTCTCCATTTGTAAAAATATATTCTCATGCCTCCAAGAAAATGAATTTTGACACTTGGGTATTTTAGCATTTAGATTGTTGTTAGCACTTAAGATATTTGATTGATTTTGATCTTGGCATATTTTACGCCAAGTTTTGGTGAGGCTAGGGAACTTATTTTGGAGATGATATTGGAGCAACTCACCTTACACTATTGGATTTTGTTGGACATGTAGGACATGTACTTGGATTTCCAACACTATCAATGAGAATTTCTTCATTGTTGGCATCGATTTTGATGCACTTTCATGGTGGTTGTAATGGCTATCCAGTACTTCTATTGTGTGTTCATGTGTCCTTTTATATAAGTTTTACGTTGATCAACTACTCTGTAGCTTATTGCTCATGTGTTCACTTGAATATTTTCTCTCTAATTCCACGCTAAACTAGTAACTTGTTTTGAACTAATTTGCAATTAACTTCTACTACTTTCTTATTTGCGTATGTCATAGATGGTTTTAGTTAACTAAATCCTCTTGAGGCATACTTCTTTCTTTTTTTTGTTATATTCAAGTACTCTGTATTGCAAGAGAATCAATTGTGGGTTAATTTTATCCTCATTAATTGGGTATTTCATACTTTCCCTCATGATAACATATCTTCACTTGAAAACCAAAAGAAAAAAAATATGGTGGGATATGGGGCCACATATCAGATGGGACTCCTATCCCAAATGGTGTGCAGTCTAATTGGGACTTTGTAGTAGGGAGATCGCCTTACTGTTGGTGATACATTTTGGCCTGTCGACTCTATGGTATCCCATTTGAACTGACATCATTCTTAATTATTTGTTCCAAATTCTTAATGATTGTTACACAGTATTTTGTCACACCTCTTGTTCACTTCTTGTTCCATATCCCGAAGTGCCAAAACATTGACAACTGTGCAGCGTATCCATCATGATATATAGACCAAAACCTCCCTAAAGAATCAAAATAAAATTGCCCTTAATCCATTCTAAAGAAGGTTAACTAAAAACCTAAATTTTACCAACAACGCATTTTGTTACATTGCCTGCCCATGCTGATGACAGGTTGCACAGTTCTACCCTAATGCTGCCATTGCGGGTTTTGATATGAAAACCCACGTTCAACATCTTTTGGAATTATTTCCAAAACTGGAGGAGAAGCTTCCTGTACTAGAACCTTCGATAACAATGAGCTAGATATTGGTTGTTGTTGATATGGTCGAGCTATCTCATTTATACCTCTTGGTCTTATCATGATGGGCTTTCATTTGGTGTTACTTTGATTGGTTCATCATTTGCATTAGGAGAATTTTGAATCCAAATCTTCATTTTTTTTCTTTAGTTGAAGCTTAATTGCATTAGAGCATCTGAAATAAAAGAGAACATCGTCTAGATAAAGTGCATCCTAGTAAAGTAAAATCCATTTTTGCTTTTAGCAGATTGCATGTTGAATAGTGAAAGTGAAGTTTAGTTTTTCTTTTCCATATTGCATATGGAAAATAAATGTTAGTGGAGGCATGGTTTTTGGTGCATTCTCTTGTTTGATGCATTAATTGATTGAACTCTCTTCCCTTGCTAGTATAACATTCATCAAAGTGAAAAGTTTCATTTTCTCATATACTTTCATTTTAGGATTTAGGTGACATCTTTTGAGCCCAAAATTGAAACATAATTCAAGAACAACATTAAAATTTACTGAATTAACCTAAGGATCATTTGGAACTTAACACAAAAATTTAGCAGTCTAGGCTAGAGATGTGTTCTGACGTCTATAAACCTAGTAGTTGTCGTTAATTTCCTGCATCCCGGGGATGAAATCTCATTCCAGTAGGAAAGTATATCGTAGGTTCTCCAGTGCTCTTGGGTATATCAGAAGCACAGTTGGTATCAAATTATGACTATCCATTTCACTTAAAAATCCTCTTTTGTTCATCATTTTTGACATCTAACCATCATATTTCATCCAAAACCCTTAGAAACTAAATGATATGATGTCATTATCATTATTTTTATCTTGAAATTAATTTTTGAAATTATTGTGTTAAAAATGACATTTTCCAGAAAATTAAAAGATGTTGTAACTTCCTGTAATTGCTCCATCTTTTGACATGTTACATAACAAGTTGGCGAATTTGAAGATTGTGGGCATGAAGCTAAATGTACACGGATGGTGGATTACCTCTCCACTTTCGGATTTGAAGGAAATAGTTGTGTGGTCAATGCTGGTCAAACCTAGCCACTTCAACGAAATTTCCATATTTTGTGAACATAATTTCTCTTTTCTTTGATATTTTGACTAAATGGAGGATTTGAACCAATTTCGACCACCTTTGATGTAATTGATAAGATTTCATTAGGATGGGGAGGATGAATAGTTTCTTTTTGTTATGGAAATTGGTGATAAATAGCTCAAAGGAAGAACTAGATAGTTTAGTTTTTTATTTATGAGAAACTTGGAATAGCCTATGTGTGACTTGTGATTTTCGAATTTAAATTCAGAGCTACAGCATTGAGGTCAGCCTATGCTTTCAAATCCAATAATCTTCTTCACTTGAGTTAGCTTACAGTGTGCTTGCGAAGTGTGGAAGGGCCCCCACTACAGAGCTGGTACACTCCTTATTTAGTTTTCTTTCTAAATTGCATTGATAAATATGATATGTAGAGTTTTCTATTTCATTTGTGTGATGTAAGTTTATGCCATTAAAAGTTGTTAATTGAAAGATTTGTGTTTGTTGTGAAAGAGCCTTGTAAAAGGACTCAACCAATATCCATCTTAAAGATTAACAAACATGCTTGTTATTTCATGATTTTGATTTCAGAGTTAATTCATAATTCATGATCTGGAATGCAGAATTCAATTAGTAATTAGCTGAATGAATATTGTAAAAGAATCACTTACTATTTGATTTTTAGAACTACTCATCTTGAATATTGCTTTGAATAACTAAGTCTTAGAAATTGTTTTGAAAGGGACTCTATAGAACAAAATTCTTGTAAAGGAATTGTAGAATTCCTAACAAAGGAATTAATACTATGTTTTTTTTTACTTAGGCAATCAGAATTTCATTAGGTTTGTTTTCATCTAAATTGATTCTTAAGTGCTTGAAAAAACAAGGAAGGACCTCTTGTAAGAGAGCATTGTTAATTTCATTTCACTATGCTATCATTAGAACCATAGATCCTTCTAGATCTATATACATTAGATGGGTGCCTCTAAGTGTACTTTCTCGTGTTGATAAAGGAATTAGAGCTTAACTTACCTTAGTAAGTAAAGTCCAAACATTTTGGCGCAGTTGATGGGGAGGTGCAACTAGAAAGATTTAGAAAAAAGAATCTAA
This sequence comes from Pinus taeda, assembly GCA_000404065.3. Taxonomy (NCBI): domain Eukaryota; kingdom Viridiplantae; phylum Streptophyta; class Pinopsida; order Pinales; family Pinaceae; genus Pinus; species Pinus taeda. The sequence continues at coordinate 226,252 of APFE031344841.1, read as the reverse complement.
AAAAAAACATCAAAAACATAGATTTAAATTCAATCTTTAGTCATGTTTATTCATGTCCAAATTTAGGGATGAGAAAGGAAGATTCACAAAATCCCCCCAACCAACAACTAACCCACCATTAGAAAAGATTGTATTCACAACACCAACTGGAAAAGTCACTGTAGAAGAACTTGAGGAAAAACAAAGATCAGGCTAGAGACTTACTCTTGTTGAAAGACAAATCCTACTGGCTCATGAGGCAAAGAAAAGATATATACCTGAGACTTCTATAGTAGGGAAACTAAAAGAGAGTTGTACAAGAATCCAACAAACTATCCTTCAACAGATTTTTCCTCAAGAACCAAAATAGGAAGAAGAGATAGAAACCTTAGACAAGTCACATATCACAATGGCTGAAGACGGAGGATCCATAGGACCTACTGTAGAACAACTAAGAAAGTATGAGAGACAAATGGAATAAAGGAGAAGACAAAGAGAGAATGGAGAAAAACAAGGAAATGATACTCTATTTGGAGGGAATCAAAATGCACCAGAGGTAGAGGAATCCACATTTAAATTTCCAATTCAAGATAGAGGAGAGTACATGGATGAGGAAATTAAAATGAAAAATATCCCGCCATTTGTATTACCAAACTTTTATGGTATGGCATATGAAGACCCTGATTATTTTTTGTTTGAATTTGATATAGTATGTCGAACCTATGGATATACCAATGATGCACATAGACTTCAACTTTTTCCTACCACATTAAAAGCAGTAGCACTTAGGTGGCTCATGGGTTTAGGTGAACACACAGTCACTGATTGGGATAACATGAGAAAAATCTTTTTGAAAAAGTATCAACCTTACTGTCGGTCAAAAGACTCTAAAGATGATATCTTTAGAATGAATCAACAAGAAGATGATACCTTAGAAGAATACTTAGAAATATTTTCATACAATCTGGAAAAATCAAAACATAGAACCATGTCTACTAATCTTATTCGAACAATATTTCTTAAGGGCATCAGGGACAAATATCTAGATGACCTCAATCTCATGGGTAAAGGGGACATTTCTAATTTAACTTTAGAAGAGATTACTGACTTGTGTCAGAAGTAATTGAGAAGTAGAGCAAGAAATGGAAGAAGAGTTATGACATCTAAGCTCACTAAATCTGCCACAAGAAATATCACTAGAGCTGAACTAGGCAATCTATTTGAAGATTTCAAAACAGACCTTTTAAGCACTTTGGGGAATCAAATAGACACTCTAAAAGAAAAGAAAAGACAAGATGAACAAGAACAAAAGTTATTTATATTATGTCCCAAATGCAGACAAAAACATGCTTTGAAAGAATGTCCTTTAGATAATATGTGGATTTGTGGGTTTTGTATAGAAAATCATGACACTAAGGATTGTGGGGGGGAATTCAGAGAACTAGAATTTGGAAGCTAACGTAGAAATGGAGAACATGTATTTCATGGGAGCTCGAAGGCCATGGCAGCCAAGACCTCCTGGTATATTTCAAAATCCAAATCCACAAAATTATAACATGCCTGTCCAAAATTCTTGGAATGTTCCTATGCCTTGGCAAAATTGGTTTAATAAACAACAGCAAACTTATCCACAACAAGGATGGAAAGGATATTCCTACCCTCAACAATTTTCTCAACAATTTTCTCAACAACCACCTTAGCAATATAACCAACCATTCCCTTAGCCATATCCTCAACACTATCAACAACAATATTCACAGCCATATCCACAACAATACCCTCAGTAACCAGTTGCTTATCAACAGCAAAATCCTCAACACCTTACCTGCTCCTCCACAAATAAATTCACCACAGCTACAATTACCATCCAATCAGCCTCCTAAACCAATGCAACTACCAACTCAACCCATAGCTAACCCAAACAACCAAATAGATAGGCCATCTTACAGCGTGGATGAAGGATCATTATACCCAACTCTGTCACTGCAAAACATTGGACTAAGGTCAGGTCGAATTCTGCAAAAGGAACCTCCACCTGTTCTAACGCAGTCAAAAAAAGAGAGTCAAATCGATGAATAAGAAATACCAACACATAGAAAACAAAACAATCCAGAACAGGGTCAACAAATCAAAATGGTACCATCACCTCCATTTCTAGAATGGTTACTTCAATCGAAATTACCCACACTATTGCCACAATTCGATGTTCTTGATGAATTAAGAAATGTGTATGTCAAAATGCCATTACTCTAGGCAATCAAGGATATTCCAATTTATACCAAAGCCATTAAAGAACTTTGTCTCAAAAAGCCTGCAAACAAACGATTTGATCCACAAACAATACATGTTACTGGTAATTTAGCTAGATTAATGTCAAATGTCATTTCCATGGAAAAATATGTTGACCCAGGCATACCTAGAGTCACAGCAATTATCAACAAAATTTCAATTCCAAACACTCTGATTGACTTAGGAGCTACAATAAATGTTATGACATTAGACACAATGAAAATTTTACAGCTAACAAATTTACAATCAACATCGATTGTTTTGGAATTAACAGATTGTTCTAAAGTCATTCCTGAAGGGATAGTGGAATATATAATTGTTTCATTGGACTCTTGCGATTATCTAGTTGATTTCTTAGTACTCTATCCAAAATCAAACTTGGGAGGACACGCACTCAGACTTGGTAGACCATGGTTGGCAGCTACTAATGCATTAATTGGGTGTAGATTTGGTAACATGATCATTTCTAGAGGCACGAAGAGAAAGCAACTTATCTTGTACCCATCATCCCAAGCTCCAGCAGTAACACAAAACCTATGGCTTGATGATAAATACAATGATAGGGAAGAAATTTATTTTGTTTTAGGCATCAACCAAATGTGTGATTTCAGGGAAGACAATAATGAATATTTAGTGGAAATGTTTATCTCTCAACCTGATATTTCAAAGGAGTTGAGAAATGAACAATACACTACTGCGGATCAAATATTGACACAAAGTTTTCAGGAGACTTGTACCACGTATTCTATGAAAAAATTATTTGAAGATATCTTTCCAATCAACTCCATTACAAACACACAAAGTAAGACTATAGAAATCAACCCAGGAAAAACATTGAACATTGGAGCATTTTTGGAAACATCTCAGGAAAGAAAATTGCTTGATTTTCTCATCAAATACCAAAAGGCATTTGCTTGGTACTACACTGACATGCAGGGAATTCACCCGGAAACTTGCACTCACCATATATATACAAAGAATAGTATTCAACCAGTGAGACAACTGCAGAGAAGGGTGAATCCCATGCTCAAAGAGATTGTAAGAGACGAATTGCAAAAGTTACTAAAAGTAAAGTTCATTTACCCCATTTCTAACAGTCATTGGGTATCTCCACTAGTAATAGTCCCCAAGAAAAATGGTAAGTGGCGAGTTTGTGTTGACTACGGAGAACTGCATAAAGCCACCCTCAAAGACTATTTTCCATTGCCATTTATTGACCAAGGTTTGGATACATTAGTTGGAAAAATGCCATTTTCCTTCCTAAAAGGTTTTAGCGGTTACAATCGGATCAACATAGCCTCAGAAGACCAAGACAAAACAACATTTACCTATCCCTGGGGCACGTATTCTTACAATGTGCTACCATTTAGCTTGTGCAATGCTACAACAACATTCTAGAGAGTATTATTAGCAATTTTTGCTGATCTAGTCCACGAATGCGTTGAGGTATATATGGATGATTTTTCATTATATGGTGATCACTTTGACCATTCTTTGAAAAATCTTGAGAAAGGTTTACAATGATGTATATAAACCAACTTGTCTTTAAGCAATAAAAAAATTTATATGATGATGAATGAGGGAATAGTCTTAGGACATCATATTTCTCCCAAGGGAATCAAGGTAGATCAAACCAAAATTCAAATTATTGTTGAATTGCCAATTCCAACAAATCAACAAGATGTAAGAAGCTTTCTTGGTTATGCAAGCTATTATAGGAGATTTGTCAAAAACTTTAGTAGGATAGTTTTTCCTTTGTTTAAGCTTCTTGCAAAATATGTATCTTTCAATTGGAATGAGGCTTGTCAAAATGCATTTGAGAAACTTAAAGAGAAACTAAGAATTTCCCTAGTTTTGAGGGGACCCAATTGACTTTACCTTTTCACATCTCAACTGATGCATCTGATACAGCAGTACGGGCTTCATTAGGGCAAAAATAAGATGCTTTAACTTATGCCATCTACTTTGCCAGTAAAAATTTGACTCTTGATGAACTCAACTATACAATAACTGAAAAGGAAATGCTTGCAATTATACATGCGATGAACAAATTTCATCACTACATAATTGGATATGACTTCCTCGTTCACACTGACCACTCGGCCATTATATACTTAATGAACAAACCTATTACTAATGGCATGATCACCATATGGTTACTCTTATTGTAGGAATTCAATCTCACCATATTGGATAGACCAGGGAAAGAGAACCAGGTAGCATATTACTTTTCTAGACTACAAAATCTAGGTGAAGTTGCTCCAGTTGAATATTCATTTCCTAATGAACACTTGTTTGCAATTTCAATATTAACTCCATGGTATAATGATTTAGTTAATTACTTGTCCACAAGAAAAGTACCTCCATCTTTCAGCTCAAAGGAGAAGAAAAGACTCATCAAACAAAGTGAAAGATATTCATGGGTTAGTGGCGATTTGTTTTACACTGATTATGATATGATTATTAGAAGATGCATTAGAGAAGATAAAATTATTGACATACTAACATCATGCCATGATCAACCTTGTGGCGGCCATTTTATAGCCAAGAGGACAACACACAAAATTCTTATCCTTGGCTACTATTGACCATCAATTTTCAAATATTCAAAGAAGTATGTAAGAAGTTGCGGTAGCTGCCAACATATGGGAAGGCCAACCACCTCCGATGATATTCCACTATAGCCACAAGTACATCTAGAGCCATTTGAAAAATGGGCTTTACACTTTGTTGGACCCATCAATCCACCATCCAAAGGTAAGAAGTACATTCTTGTATGTACCGATTATGTGACTAAATGGGCTGAAGCAAAGGCACTTGTAAGGGCAAATGAACAAACATTAGTCAATACCCTTTCTGAAGAAATCTTTGTTAGATATGGAGTGCCCAGAGAGATAGTAACATACCAAGGGATTCAATTCACTTCTAGACTGGTTCAAGAAATCACTGACAAGTACAAAATCAAACACAGAAGGAGTACACCCTACCATCCACAGGCCAATGGCCAAGTGGAATATACAAACAATACACTAGAAGGGATCATGACTAAAACAGTAGCAACAAACAGGAAAGATTGGGCAGATAAGCTCAATGATGCACACTGGGCATATAGAATCACCTCGAAAAACACAACATAGTTTACACCTTATTAGGTAGTGTATGGCAAAGAAGTCATGCTACCAATAGAATTTCAAATACATATTTAAAAAATGTCTAAAGACTTAGGAATATACCTCTCTGAAGCACAACAAGTAAGAATCATGCAATTGAATCAGCTGAATGAGATAAGATAGCAAGGAGTGGAAACGATAACAATGATGCAACAGCAAAGGAGATAGTGGCATGATAATTTAATCAAGAAGAAAGAGTTTCAATTTGGTGACTAGGCATTACTCTTTGACTCAAAATTCAAAGACTACAAAGTGAAATTTACAACTCATTGGATGGCCCTTATGAAACCATTGAAGTCTTTGAGAATGGATCATTCAAACTCACTACAATTGACCAAGAAGGACGGACATTTCTACTGAATGGAAACAGGCTAAAGATCTATCACAAGCCTATCAGCAAAGAAGATTTCATGAATACATTGTCACAACAAAAGGAGGTACAGATAGTACAGCAGACAGCTATAATATCTAAGCCTTAATCAATTTTATCTTATTAAAAGTTTAAAAAATATAATAAAAAAAACTAAAAAATAAAAAATAAAAAAGCATAATAAATGTTTAGATATGAAAACCAGATATGGCATACTCCAAACACGAATTCTTACGAGAAAACCAATCAATTGGCTTGTAATAATTCCTTTTCATTCAGGTTGAATTTCAAAATAAAATCAGTTTACAATTTATATTTCATAAACATGAGTTGAGGACAAGTCAAATCATCAGTAGGGGAGGAGAAAGTCTGATCTCCTTAATTTCATCTCCAGCAGAGGAAGAGATTTGTATTTACATTTTCTAATGGATTCTCAACAAGAAATGATTGTTGTTGAGTATTTTTCAAAGGATTTGATCAAATTTTAAACTCAGAACATATCAGAAAAAAGGAACCTGTTATATAAAATTTCTCAGAAAGGGACCTATTATATATAAATTCTCAGAAAGGGACCTGTTATATATAAATTCTCAAAAAAGGGACCTATTCTATGCACATTATCAGAATGGGATTGGTTAAGAGGGAGATTGCATCTACAAAGAAGAAGACTGCACGTAAGAAGAAGAATATTGCGCCTAAGAAGAAAGAGACTACACTTAAGAGAGAAATGGACACCGTCACATTTTTCTATGCTAGAACATATCAAACAACAAAAGCTAGCTTCCAAACAAAGAAATATCAGAGAGCTGTAAGAATTTTCATTTTAATACTTTTAATTTCTTTTATTAATTCTCATTTTTAAATAGTGGTTCATGATGATAATTGATTTTAGTTTCTAATATTCAGCCTATCCTATATCATACATGCTCATTTTTATATCCTATAGGAGTCATTCCTACTCTTAAAAACTAAGTTTCTATCCTATGACTATATCCTATTTTTATCCTATACATTAGTCCTATTTTCAATCCTGTGCATATCCCTAAACCTGATCCTTAAAGCTTGTCTTTTATCCTATACATACTCTTCTAATTCAACCAATTCAACCTACAGCCATATGTGCCAACAGACCTAACAAAACTAAGCATGCATACTCATAACTAATTAAGTCAACGACTACAGATCATAAGCCATAAATTAGTCGCTACAAATCTGAATTTTGAAGAATAGGATCAGGTCAAAAGATGAAGGAATTATAAAAATTTTATGGTTTTCAACCTAAAAATTTTAAATCTAGAATATAAGAAAAATAATCGAAAAAGGGTATGATGAAAAAATGTCATCATAATAAGGATTAATGGTTAGTTCAGAGAGGTCATAATGATCCAATGCTCTCACGATTTATTGCCTGAGTTCATTATAACATACCCAATTTCATCATTTCAATATATGACCGGTGCTCATAAACGATCGGGACTATCATTAAGTAAACGTTGTGTGGGAAGAGGTTATCATCATTCAAAACATTGTGTTGGCTAAGGTTATCATCATCCAAATGCTGAGTGTAGACAGGGGCTCAACATTTAATTAAAATGTCGTATGAAGGAACTAGAGACTCATCATGTAAATGTTGTGTGAAGAAATCAAAGGAAATTTAGATGCTGAGTGAAGAAACCAAGGGTTCATTCCATAATTGCACATCGTATGAGAACAAAGGAATCCATCATTAATGAAAACGATGAGTTAAAGGAATGTTTTTTCATGTTATTCTTGAGTGCTGAATTTAGAAAACGTTGCTTTGTTCCTTAAAAACAAAAACCCCGAATGACTAAAGAACCCTATCTATGGAGATTTGTGTATACGGTTATGAGTATGTTGACAATAAAAATGTCAACATACGAATAGAAAGGGCCACGGCATAAGTAAAATTCGATAGGATCGGTTGAAAGGGAGCCTTCAATCAAAAATATCAGTGCCTTCATTTAAACAAAGATAAAATGCATATGAATAGCACACAGGACAACGAAGGCCCAAGTAATTTTCTCGCAAAAATTTTGGTAAATTTTTCTTACAACACAAGGTAAAAGAAGTAAATGTTTCTCACAACAACATTTTTCTTACAACAAGGTAAAAAGAGGTCAATTTTAATTTTTTTCTCATGGAAAAAAGAACAGAACCAAAACAATTCGACCCTTCCAAAGTGCATAGCGACTGCATAGAAATCTTTAGGGAAAAACACTGGTTAACACTCTTAGAAAAATTCAATGGGAACAATGAGTTAACAGCCATGGAATTTCCCTCTTCATTCACTGGAGAAAGAGCCACTGTAGGGAACCTATCCTTAGGGTCTCAGAGGATACAATTTCCCAAGCTATAGGTGTAAGTCCAGAGGGAGAAAAGTATTTTAAAACAAAGCAGTTTAAGGAGAAAACCTGGACACATTTTGTATCTAGAACAAGGGTATCATCATTTAATTGGAAATCAGGGATTCCTAGGAGTTGTCTCATTCATCCATGGGATGAAATAATCTATGTGGTTCAGAAATTCATAACATGTGAGGGTAGATACAATATAGTGTTCCTTTATCATATCAACTGTTGCCTTATTTTCGTTTGCAAATCTTAACTAAGATGTCTAAGAATATACAAAAATAAAGAAGAAACAAGGATAGGAGCCTATATCATTTTGGTTTGGTGAAAATATTAATTGAGTTTGAATTGCAAAAGATAGGTGTGTCATGGAAACAAAAATGGTGATTAATGAATTTATAATAGATGAAGAGCAGGAAGGGCAACATAATCCACAGGAAGAGCAGCAATGTCTATAGTTATTGATTCATGTGGATGATATAGAAGAAGATTTTTCATAGCATAGACCTAGTATCTCTGTTCCATCCAGCAGTAGTATCAAGACAAGAAGAATGGTAAGAGAGGAAACTGAGAAAGCTGAACAAGATAAAAAAAAATTACCATCTACACAAGGAAGTCTAGAAAGACTAAGTTTGGTCAGAAAGGGAAAATGGTGGAGGAAGATGACATTCTACAACAACCCCGGTATGATTACACATGAGGATTGGAAATAAAGGACAAGGAAAAGGAAAAACAAGAACAGAAATTCTCAGGTAAGAAGAAAAGAAAGTTGGAAAGGAAAGTTGAGAAATTACAGTAGCAACTTATGGAGTCCGAAGTTTTGGAAAGAGTGATGAAAAGAGAAAATGAAACACTCAAAATACAAAGCAAGAAATTTCAATATGAGAATGAAAAGTTGAAAAAGAAGGTTAAAAAACTCCAAGCTTATAAAATGAAAATTTGTAGGAAGGCCTAAAAACTCTACAAGCAAAAGAAGGCAATTAAAACCAAGTAGCAAATTTTGAAGATAAAGTATGAAGCCCAAATGAACATCAGCACTTTACTTCAGGCAACACAGGTAGAAGGCAGATTTTTCCAGGTTAGAATTCATTTGCATGAGGGCATGCAAAATCCTGAATTTGGGTGTTGGTATCAAATTATGACTGTCCATTTCACTTAAAAATCCTCTTTTGTTCATCATTCTTTACCATCTAATCTTCATATTTCATCCATAACCCTTAGAAACTAAATGATATGATGTCATTATCATTATTTTTATCTTAAAAATAATTTTTGAAATTATTGTAATAAGAATGACATTGTCCAGAAAATTACAAGATATTGTAACTTCCTGTAATTGCTCCATGGTTTGACATGTTGCATAACAGGTTGGCAAATTTGAAGATGGTGGGAATGAAGCTAAATTTACACGGATGGTGGATTATCGATCCACTTTCGGATTTGAAGGAAATAGGTGTTTGGTCAACACTGGTCAAACCCAGCCACTTCAACAAAATTTCCAGATTTTGTGAACATAATTTCTATTTTCCTTGATATTTTTTACTAAATGGAGGATTTGAACCACTTTCGACCTCCTTTGATGTAACTAATAAGATTTCATTAGGATATTGGGGAGGATGAAAAGTTTCTTTTTGTTATGGAAATTGGTGATAAATAGCTCAAAGGGAGAACTAGATAGTTTAGTTTTTTATTTATGAGAAACTTGGAATAGCCTATGTGTGACTTGTGATTTTTGAATTTAAATTCAGAGCTACAGCATTGAGTTCAGCCTATGCTTTCATATCCAATAATCTTCTTCACTTGAGTTAGCTTACAATGTGCTTGCAAAGTGTGGAAGGGCCCCCACTATGGAGCTGGTACACTCCTTATTTAGTTTTCTTTCTAAATTGCATTGATATATCTGATATGTAGAGTTTGCTATTTCATTTGTGTGCTGCAAGTTTATGCGATTAAAATTTGTTAATTGAAAGATTTGTGTTTGTTGTGAAAGAGCCTCGTAAAAGGACTCAACCAATATTCGTCTTAAAGATTAACAAACATGCATGTTATTTCATGATTTTGATTTTAGATTTAATTCATAATTCATGATTTGGAATGCATAATTAAATTAGTAATTAGTTGAATGAATATTGTAAAAGAATCACTTACTATTTGATTTCTAGAACTACTCATCTTGAATATTGCTTTGAATAGCTAAGTCCTAGAAATTGTTTTGTAAGGGAATCTATAGAAAAAATTTCTTGTAAAGCAATTGTAGAACCCCTAACAAAGAAATTAATACTCTACTTTTGTTAGTTAGGCAATCAGAATTTCATTAGATTTGTTTTCATCTAAATTGGTGCTTAAGTGCTTGAAAAGACAAGGAAGGACCTCTTGTAAGAGAGCATTATTAATTTCATTTCACTAGGCTATCATTAGAACCCTATATCCTTCTAGATATATATACATTAAATGATTGCCTCTAAGTGTACTTTCTCGGATTGATAAAGGAATTATAGCTTAACTTACCTTAGTAAGTAAAGTCCAAACAGGCACTCTAGTACAGAAATTATATGGGAATTCTCTCACCAAATGGTTATGCACTAGACAGCGCTAACACAAAATTATGCTCGTCATATCATCGAGTATATATTGGGAGAACCCAGTAGGTATCTATCCTTTAGCCACATGTAACTGATTCATTTTCCTTGTAAATGTGATACACTAAACACAACATTCGAGGGGATTGGCCATCGTACGTTAAGTCGTTGGTTTCAGCTAAGGAGTATATAATGATTCACGGATACTTCATAAACCCTATTTCATAGTACACCCTTTTTGATTTATTTCTTGTTTTTAAGTTCTAATATTTAACTACCTATGATAACATGACTTACCTATGTAGTTATCCTTGACCTCATATTGCCTGATTAATAGTAAATTTTAATTATAGGCTCAAATCAACCACCTCTTATTGTTTTTTCGAGCAGATCATCATGGTTCAACCACCTGGTTCACCTTACATATCCCCTTCATCATCTGACACTTAAGGGTCATCACAAGGAGTCCATCTTGAGATTTCATAGTCACTTGAAGACCAAGGTCTTGAACTTGGAATTATCTTGAGTATTCAACCCCTTGCTTCTCATCCTCCACCTCGAGACTCATCATCTCAGGAATCTGACCGAGAAACTCTTGAGAGTTCGCAGAGGTTTTTATTATTTCCTCTTAATCCACTTTTTTATCTATTGTTCATATCTCCTCTATGGTCGTATATTCCATATGATAATCCTGGTGTGCCTTTGGAGTTATCTCCACTGTTTCCACCCATGGAATCAGAATGTGAGTTTCCAACCTCTCCTCGAGGTCCTCCAAAAGTCTCAGCTATTCACACTCTTGGTGTTGGCGATGATTCTGAATATAACTTTCCACCTGAAGGCTTTCCATATGTGAGAAGTGTACCACCGCCACAACTACCTAAAAGTAATGAACCTTTGTTTCCACCTAGTTATACCATTATGGCTGAATTGGTTTCAGGTACTCCAAGTGTGTCTTCACTTTATCACAATCCCATTTGGTTGTCTTTTGGTCCATTTATTTCAAGCGTGGCCTCTCAAATTCCCATATCGACTGCAATTTCTTCATTTCATGTACAAATGACAGTTACGGTTGGGACAATTAATGTCCCTATAGGTTCCTTAGGTGCTCCATTAAGTGGAAAATATCTGCCACCACTTATCCCACCGCATGGGGGGAACAACCACCTCCTCCATTTGTACCTCTTGTTTTGGGTGGAACTTATGTGAGTGGATCTCAAACCCAATCTACCATAGTTAGTCAAAATGTTGGGAGTGTATATTATCCTAGTGGATCATCTATTCCATCTGGATCAGGAAAAATCCTGTATCAACAACCTCTTTCAGCCCAGATACCCTACCAGTAACCGTACCCTCTGTATTGCTCACAATAGCCTCAAAATCCACCCTTTACTCAATAGGAAGGGCCCCAAATGTAGCCTAGTTCAAATCCCTTATTTGGGGCATCTGGTTAATTTCAAACTAGAACCTATCAGTACCAACCTAGAACTCAACAAATTCCACAAGGAACTTTCCAACAACAACAACGTTATCGACAAAAAGGACCTTATGTGCAACAAGGGATTTATCAACAACTATTTCAGCAACAAGGTCAGCACTTGCAACAAAAAAACCAACCCTTGTATCAACAAGGCCAACCCTTACAACAACAAGGTCAACCCCTGTAGTAGCAGGGTCAACAATTTTACCACCAAGGTCATCAGTTGCAACAAAAACCTTATAATCCATACTTTTCACAAGATTTTTATCCACCTTATGGTTCTCAATGGCCTATGGTAGGTTAGTGTCAACCTTACCCAAGTCAAAACACACCTTTGTGTTGGAAATAATACTGAGAGGGGGGGTGAATCAGTGTTTACAATTCAATAATCTTTCATTTCCCAATCAGATTTATATACGCTACTTCAGTGAAGTGAACTTGCGTGTGCACGCTACTGTGATTAAGGAAACTAACATATACCCAGATAACTTATGATTTAGTTAATTTATCATGTGTTGATCTTTAATCAGTGCATCAATACCTTATTATACAGTAACTACGTGCAGTAGTAATAGAATAAACCATCACACATAAGAAACACACATGAACACCAAGATTTAAGGTGGAAACCCAATGCGGGAGAAAAACCACCAACTATTGTCGTCTTTGTGTTCTTAATATAAATTTTAGTAGGATCTATTTTTAGTTGACCTCCTCCAACTATGTAACCAAGATATAATAAGGATTTTTTTTCAAATTCACATTTGGAAAGTTTGAGATACAGTTTCTCTCTTTGCGACACATCAAAACTTGTTTAACATGCTTTACATGTTCTTCCCAACTTGAACTGAAAATAAGAATATCATACATATAGACTATGACAAACTTATCAATAAAAGGACAAAACACATCATTCATCACTCTCATAAAATTTCTTGGAGCATTTCATAATCCAAACGGCATAACTGACCATTCATAAATCCCCTGTCTAGTCTTAAATGCAATTTTCCACATATCATTCTCTGCAATACGAATCTGATGATAACCACTTCTTAAATCCAGTTTTGTGAAGTAAAAAAATTCTTTAACTAATCAAGCAAATCATCGATTCTAGGAAGAGGATATCTATTCTTAATGGTAATTTTATTTAAGTCTCTAAAATCAACACACATTCTCCAAGTTTCGTCTTTCTTAAGGAATAATATGATCAGTGATCCACATGAAGATGAACTAGGTCAAATGAAGCCTTTATCAACCAATTCCTGAATTTTTTTCTTAAATATCTCTTCATTCTCTATGACTGACATACAATACATGCCAATGTCTGGAAGATAGACATCATATTGTAATTGAATATCATGTTGTATTTCTCGTTTTGGAGGTAAAAAATTTGGTTCTTTAAACAATTCCTTATAAGAAACTACTATTTCAACCAATTTGTCCTTAAACTAAGAATCACACCCTTGAAAAGCATCATACTTATCTTTAGCTTGTTCTTTAACAAACACGAGAACATACTTTTTACTTGAATTTATGATCCTTTTAATTTGACTAACACTAATTAAATCCAAGCTTGTCTCAATTCTGTGTGCCCTGACAACATATTCAATTCCATCTTTAAAGAGATTATACTTATTCTCCTTTCTATGAAATATGGAATCTCGATCATAAATATAAGGACTACCCAACAAAACTCCACATATCCAAAGGAATCACATCTAACTCAACTTCATCAACAAAATTCGTTGTAATTACAAACCTTAAATGACATTGTTTTGTGACTTGCATCTAAGTGTTTTCTTTCAACCATCCTAAAGGGTATTGTTTTGGATGATTTTTAGTTTCCAATCCCAATTTCCTTACTAGTTTCTCAGATATTAGATTTTCCTATGATCCACCATCGAATAACGTATCTATCTTAGTGTGCTTGGAGATAATCCTAATATTAAACAATTCAACTCTTTTCTTTTCTTCAATCACATCATTAGATTTTGAAGAAGATGCAGAACAAGTAGAACTAGAGCTAGATTCGGAAGGATTACCTGTTAGATCCATAGCAGTTATCTTCTTTTCATCACTGGAGTAGGATCCAAATCTTGTTGGACTACAACATTAGCTTTCATCTCACCCTTCTTCTTAAGGAACTTATTTGGCTTAAGTTCTGAATGAAGCTTCCAACATTTGGAGACATCATGTCCAACCCTCTGACAATGAGTACAAGTAGGCCTTTCTCCTTATTTCTTAGCTATTGCCGATTTCTTCCCTTTCAACTAGCTTTTCCCTTTGCCTTCTTTGGAATATTTTCTCTCTGAATGCTTGAATGGTTTCTTTGAAAATTTTAACTGAAAAGGTATGCCACCTGATTCAATATGAATGGCTTGAACACAGACTTCATCAAAGTCAGTTGGATTAAACATAAGCAATGTATGTTGCAAATAAGAATTCAAACTTCCAATATACTTCAACAAAGTATCCCATGTTTCTAATGGAACATTAAGTGCTAATGCCTTTTTCCTAAATTCATGTGTAAACTCTTGCACACTCTTTCCTTTACTTTCCCTTAAATGCTACCAATCCATTACAGTATGTTGCATATATCTTAAAGGATATAATTTCTTTCTAAGAGCTTTAACACACTTATACCATGAAGAGATAATCTTACCTTTATGCTTCAAATATGATTGAGTTTTACTTTCCCACCAAATCAAAGTTGTTCCCCTATTCTAAGTGTAGCTAACTAAATTTTTGTAGATTCATCAACAATATTATGAATTCTACAATACACCTCGAGTTGCTTTATCCAGTTACCTAACTTTTCAGGATTCATTTCACCATCATATTTGGGCAATTCAAAATTAACATAATGCTTCAATAAAGGATATATATTTTGCTTCTTTTGTGAGTCTGAATTTGAAATGGAATGATAAGAAAATAAGGAGGAAGAAGAAGATGAATATGGAGGAGAAGGAGGTTCATTAACATTAGCTATTTCCTTACAATTTTTCACTTTCATGCCTTTAGAAGATGAAGTTTCATCTCTAGTCTTCTTGTCTTCATAAAGTTTTGCAATCATCCTTTTCATATTAAGGAACATCTGCTAAGATTCCTCCTCGCTCTTTGTCTCGGGGGCTTCTCCTTCATTTGAACCTGCCATATTTTGTGAGATTTTCCTCTTTCAAATCTCTAGATTTATCTCTTCAAGTTTCCCTTCTCCACGTCGCAACTTGGATCTAGTCAACATTCACATTGATAAATATCCTACTTATACATGATCAACCTCACTCTTATATGAAAATATGATCCGAAAAGAGAAGAAATGATTATTTTGCCAATTTAACCAAATATTAACTAAGGTTGATTTTATGTGAATGAATGATAGAAATTGATTTTTAAGTGCCTTAGACATAAAGCTTGAAATTTGGAAAATAAGTATGAACAACATAAATAAGAAGCAAACACATGATATTTGATGACGGAGTTCATCCCTCTTGGACTACATCTCCAGGTCCACTTCCAAGTGGGCATCTATTGTATTAAAATGTTCATAAAAGTATATTTACATCAACTTTGCCATTATAGACTATGAACGTAGGCATCAATGGCTACTATTAGAATATATGCCTCAGCATCAGCTCTCCAACGCAACTTACAGATTTCAAAAAGACCCAATATTGGTCAATTTATGCCTCAAAAGTCATATTACAAGCACAAACAACATGAGTTTTGCAAACTCTACTTTCAACTTTGTGGCTGATGGCACATTGGAAGAACCTTTGATAACCCCATGGAAGGTCCCGGGGTCAACCCTATGGGCCTCCCAGGATTTTAATTCGCAAAGATAGCACTTTGTTATAAAACATTGGAAGACATTGTATATTAAAAGACCGCGCCTTACCATATATAATATATGGTCTTTAACCTGACATATATCATTGGACCAACAAATAACCAGTGGTGATGGGTTCAACAGCCATATTTAACATATGGTTTGAAACTTTGGATGTTAGCAACATATATAATAACCTGTGGCATTATTTGCTATAACTGGCAGATAGATGTATCACATGGTTACACTATATGTGGAGCCTCATTTGGAGTGTTTCTAACATATCTACGGGATTGGCAGACCACCAAACATGGCAGCTCTGCCAACCCTTCCCCCCATATACACCATAACCAACATTTAAATATAATAATTCACCCATGTATTAATAACGTAAGCCTATGGCCCAACGATAAGATTTTGTAATGCGATGTTGGAGGTCACAGATTCAATCCCGACCCTATCAATTCACCCTCTGACCTATGTGTTGACATTGACTACCACATGTGTTGACTTTGACCTGCCACATGTCATGATGTGAAACTGCCACTTGGCCTACAAAGGCCCATTTTTTTCATGTTTGAAAAAATAACTTTAGAACGTGTTTTCTCACTCATACAGAGGCCATTTTTTAAACCGAATATACCACTAAAATTAGCACGACGAGCTCTTTGACTTGGCACTAGTTTCATGAGCATATAAGAATGTAGAATTTTGAGCATTTAAAGGATCCTCCTGGATCAATAAATATGCCAATAAAATTATCATAGATATCATCATTTTCAATTCCTACAAGAAGATGAGGTCTCACCCAAGGTGTGTCGATGGGTTTATAGAATATTTGTTGGTTATGAATGGAGACAGGGGAAACGAAGACAATTTGGCTCAAATTAACCCAATCCAACTGAGCATAGTTACCATATGTCGCATACAAACCCTCTAAACACATATACATTCAAAAACCCATACCACATGCATTAAAATATTTCTGGAAATTACAACATGCATTCTGTCGCATGATATATGATTTAGACATAAAAGTAAATGCTTGATGGGCCTTCATCACATACACACAAAACTATCTTTGACATAAAATAACAAAATAGCATAGTTCATTCATTATATGGTGACAATGTGATTTACACCACATAAATTATTTATATAGACAATGGTTAGAAACCTCGCACATACCCCATAGTCCATTCATATAATTCACCATATACATAAATAATTTAAACATCAGAACCATAAATATATAATGAATCTCATGGATAGCTCATATTTATATTAAAAAAAAAAAATGTACAATAGCTCCATATGTCTGATAGCCAATACTCATGCTAAGATCATTCATAGACTACTAATATTACCAACACCATTATAATACACAGAGTATCTAACGAGAGAAAGTAGCATCATGTTAGAGCCTCAGTACAATTATCTTCGTCGCACCATTCAATAGAAAAAGGACATTATGAAATAAAATTAACGGTAAAAATTGAATAGAATAGGGTAGAACAAAGATATCCTCAACCACTGATCATCCATTGACCCCTCAATAATCAACAATAGCCACTTTTATAGATTTGTTCTTCCATATTTAGCCTTAGGGAATCTTATGCCAGCTCACCTAGATGAGTTTTCCTCATATGTTGAAGCGTCAACCATTTTTCAAACCATACCTATCTAAATTCCACATTTTTCCATATCTAATGAACCTACCAAACTAGTGGATACCCTGTCAACTGAGGAATATTTCAATTATTGCACAGTCATATTGTCCTATGTCGCATATTGTGTAGTCTATCAGGCAACTACATAGTTTGTTGTGCGTGGTATCAACCACCCTATGCACAAGATTCCCATACTTGGGAAAAATAAGAATTTTTTTAAAAAACAATCCCCTTATCTTCTTAAGCCCAACTGTGCCCCAACACTATTTGTGTCTTGTCCAATCCATTCTATCATTGTTGTTCTTTGATAGAAAGGGGGACTTCGAAGGTATTTTCCACAAATTTCACAAATGAGTCTTTAGAAATGTGTGTGGTAGTATGAGTTACTACTATTGTTCCACTAATGTTTGTGATAATCAATATAGGCATAGTGGTAAGTTGGAACATGGGATAGTTCTCAACAATAACATTGTGTGTTGTATTATGCACCACAACAAGTTCATCTATGAGTTATATAAACTTGTCCTATAGCTACTCAACCTTTTGTGTCAACTACTGCTATTCTTCTCTCCACTGGTTGACTTTATTCCCAATGTTGCACTCTCAACCATAGAAACTTGACATTTGTGTAGGAAGAGATATTAGATTACTGTGTATAACTTCATTTTATTTCTCGGTAGCCTAAATCCTGGAATCAATATCCTTGATTTCGACACTATTTTGTAGTTTGTTCCAGACATATATGCCCACTTCATAGAGTTTTTCACACTCCTTCTCGATGTCTCATGCACTCTCCATAGTTTGGAGGTTCTTATGAAGCATCAGGCTTAATTTGTAGTTGGATCTCCTCCATCTTTTCTTTCAGGATGTGAACGACCTCTTCTATCTTCGACAATTTTTCTTCTGGGGGAACATTGACTTCCATGGGGATACCAAGAATTTTGCTATAAGATCCTCAACATCTTGTCAAAGTGCCCCTTCTCTTTCATTAGCTTGCTGCCTTACCTCTTCTAGCTATGAATGTGCTATTTTCAAAGCTTGTAGCTCAAAGTAACTTCGATTACACCCACAGAGGTTGCTTGTGCCTGAAACTATAGCTCCTAGAAAATTGAATGTTGCAAAGAATGTAAAATATACATATGCAATTCTGAATTAATTAAGTCTGCATGGGGTAATACTTGGGCTCACTATTGGAGATCAATGTCTACAAAATGTACCACAACTAGGGGCGCAACTAAAGTATGAGGCTCTAATGAAGTCACAAATGGTTGCAACGGGTCTAGCTAGATCTCTAGCATAGGCTTTGCATACGTTACCTTTGTTTTTTTTCCAACTCTAGTGTGTTAGGAATATGAGTTACTACCCTGGAAACCTCTATCAGCAAATATAGATGCTCCATTTGTTTTTGTGTACAGTCCTACAACTCCCTTTGCTCCTAGGCAGCCTTCTCTATAACAATGACAAGAGGCACCTCTTCCCTCCTTGTTGACCATTTTTCTACTATATTTCTAGGTCTGTCTTTGTCTCAATTTCAATGTCCTCAATGTTTGGCTATTCGTTGATCACTGGTACCCTACATTTCTCTAGCCACTCGGTAATTATGTGTGGCATGCTAAGCTCACTGAGCTTATACCAACATTGTATAAATGAGGAGTGGCATGGAACCATGCCACTGGGCCATAGGAAATCACATTTTGTGTGGTACCTTCATGAGTACATGAGTGATTTCCTCCTTCCATATATTAAACACCACATTATTATATATTTTTTTATTTCTTATCTATGATATACCATAAAGAAACAAACATCGGAGAAATGAAGTTTGAGTTGTTTGGGGAAAAAGGTTGAGTCCTTATGAATCTACTATTGCATGAGGGTGATCAGGATCAAAATCCAAGAGTAGTGGAAGTCAACATTGTTGTCATGTGATTTCAGACAATCTTGCATAAATTAATTCAGTAAAAGCCTTATTTCATTTGTACCCCCTCTACGCACTTTGTGGCTACTGCAACTACACCTAGAGATAATTGGTCCTTCTTAGTCATTATATTTTAGTCTATCAACCATGCCTCCTATATAACCCCATTTTGTAATTGGGGTTGTAACCAATTGATACTTCAGCTCCTTGGGAAGGGTAATATTTGGTTTTGAAATAGGTTGTGGAGTTTCCACACCACCTATGCCCTTAGTCCTAGATTTCCTAGGAACTAAATAAGATGCCATAGTGAATGCACCCCAAAATTTGGAAACTAACTCTGATCTCTAAAGCTTGCTTTGTCCTCTTCTTTAGCTTGGATCTACACTGCAAATGTGTGAAAATTAAATTGAAAATAGAGGAAATATTGATGACATACATGTTTGGTGCACACTTCCATCCATAATAATTATCAGGTGATCATGGCCTTACCTTACCATAACTTCATCGATCTTGACATGGTGTGGCTCTTTGATCAGAATTATCATTTTGGTTCTATCCAAGTTAGAAGTCACGTCAGCATCCTTTTTAACATAGCCACTGATTTGGACAAATGTTTTCCTTAATTAACTTTAGTTCTTTTTTCCTCATTGAGCTCGTGATGTCCAATCCACGTGGGTGTCACATGCTTCTGTCGATGTATTTTTATACACTTTTCCATTTTTTGTGACCATCATTGCCTACCAGTTGTAATATACTATTCATATCATCATCAATACCTTGTTCCTCTTCAACTGTTGGTTCCCTTAAGTACAAGGTGTGCCAGTATTTTTCTGTGACAAAAAATATTTACTCCACTAGATCTACCACAATGTTTCCCATGGTCTCCACTTTGCATATCCTACCAGTAAACACAAATAAGGTTATAACAAAAAAAAAAAAAACTTTTTCCATGATAGACAATTCATCCTTGGGAAGAAGAGAACTTATATATGAAAATTTTCATCCTACTCCCATTAACGAGTCCATGGACGGGATCTCCATTCAAATTGTCCAAATTAACTTCCCCTACATTTATGACATAACAAATAACATACGGACCTAACCAATGCATTTGGAACTTACCAGGGTGCTTCAAAAATTTATTATCATACATCAACACAAGATTACCATATCTGAACTCTTTTTTCTTGATACGGTGATCATGGCATACCTTTTCTCTAGCCTGTTGCACATTTTGTTGGAATATTGCCATATATCATTACTCTTCTAGCTAAAATAGCTTTTCTATTCTTTTCTCAACTATGCTGAAATAAGTTAATATTTTCATTACAACAATGAAAATACTAGGCACTATGAATTCCATTGGCATTACCACTTCATGTGCATAGACTAGCCGAAAAGGTGTGTGACCTATAAGCTTATTCAACGTGGCTCAATAATCTCGTTACACTACGGGAATCATTAAGTCTGAGTCATCCTTGCTCACATTACATACCTTCACTAGTGCAGATTCTAGAATTTTCTTGAAGGCCTAAATAGTACCATTTTCTTGTGGATGATATGCTGTGCTCTTTTGATGGTGGACCTAGAACTCCTCTATCATTTCTTTGATAGTTTGGTTTAAGAAATAAGTTCCCTGGTCAATCATCATAATTTTGGTGCACCAAAAGTGAGTGAAGGCATTTTCAAATAAAAATATTGCAACAGTCTTAATATTTTAATCATTGATAGGTGTCTCATAATATTGCAACAGTCTTAATATTTTAATCATTGATAGGTGTCTCATCCCATCTAGTTAGATAATCTATTGTGGTGATAAATTATTGTTCTCTACTATTGTTTGTTGGCAGATTATTCCCCCTGTTGTCATAAAATCATGCACTAAGGGCTGCTACTTAGTAAGATCTCATGCAACTGTTTCAAACCAGACTTTTAGTTAGGGATTAGCCTCCCTAACCTGAGAGGGCTCTCTCAAAACAAACTATTGATTTATCCTTAAGCACAAAGAAGGCTAACTCTTGAAATGAGAATTCATTAAACTTGCTGGTTGGACAGACAGCATAACATTTCTTCCATTGGGCTCATGGAGTCAAACATCTTTTAGTAAACTATTAACTGTTCATTCATAGAAGCCAAGGCATGTAATGTTTAAGCATTCAAGACATTCATCAAATA